>OY731406.1:40556746-40584063 GCA_963425845.1 Sphenostylis stenocarpa
CATGCAACATAGAATGAAATCATGTAGATAGCCATTTAATATTATGTAATAAAATAGGGTAATCGCGTAATTTCTCGTAGTCTTTATTTAAATGAATTAATCTGTCATAGGGAACCCGAAAGGGGCGTTGTGGGGTGCTAACACCTTCCCCACACGTAACTAACTCCCTTACCCAACTCTGGTTATAATGGCCAAGTGCGGTTTTTCTTAAAATCAACATTTTTTCCTTTTCCAATGTTTATGGTCAAAACATTGGTGGCGACTCCATAAGAACCCCTTTTCGAAAACCTTTTAAAACAAAAACGCGAGTCTAAACCATCTTTTCGCGACCGCTCGCATAAACGTTTCTAAGACGTCCTCCCCCAGGACGTCGAAAGGGACGGCGGCGACACCGGTTACCGGACAACCCAAGAACACTTTTTGAAAACCTCGTCTCTGGGTTAGCCCGGTTGTCGGACAACCTAAGAACGTTATAACCACCCATAAAACGCGAAAACAAGAGGGTCGAAAAAAACCATCGCATCGCTCCGACCGCCTCGTTTTGACGGCGGCGACATGAACATAGCCACTGTTTCTTTATCTGTCAATGGAGGCTCTATTTGGGCAGCCATTTCCCTCCACCTTTGGGCGTACGCTTTGAAAGACTCGTCGTCCCTTTTGCTCAGAGTCCTGAGATCTGACCTGTCGGGGGTCAGATCGATGTTGTATCGGTAACGACGGAGAAAAGCGTCAGCCAGCTGTTTCCAGCTCTTGACTTGCCCTCTCTCTAGCTGCATGTACCAGTTGAGAGCTGTATCCGCCAGACTCTACTAGAAGCAGTGGATCAGGAGCTTTTCGTTCTCAGCATGGGCGGCCATCTTACAACAATACATCGTAAGATGGTTCTTTGGGCAGGTCATCCTGGTGTACTTGGGGAATTCCGGGATCTTGAATTTGGGAGGGAAGTGGATGTTCTTTACCAGGCACATGTCCGCCACCTCCTTAACGTCGAAGTTGTGCCCTTCGACCGCCTGCAACCTCTCCTCCAGGGCGGAGAGTTGTTGTTTAGACACTTCTGGAGTAAGGATGCATGCAGTCTTAGCATCCTTTTCGTCATAGAAGTACTCCTCCTCATCTTCCTCATGGGGAGGGATATGTTCAGCTTGGTCTTTGCCCTTATTTTGTCCTTGGCGTACGACCTCCATTAATTGGGCCACTTGCTCACGGAGGGTATTGACCTCCGCAGTGAGCTTTCGGTTCTGCTCCTCCAAGTTTTCCATCGCTTTTGCTTTTTGTGCACGAGTACAAGTGGGGAGAGGACCAGCCACTTTCTAGAATGCCCAAAAAGGTTTATTAATGCATGTTTGAGTGCTTAAACTAAAATGGGTATGCTTATGCATGAGAGATTCTGTTTAAATGATGCTGAATGTGCTATCACTTTTTATTTTCTCTCTTTGGTTTTTCTTCACTCATGTTATGATGTAATATGAATGTTTTGACTTTGTCAGAAGTTGATTTGTTTATTTTCTGGTATTTTTGTATTTTGATTTTGGTTTTTATTTTTTATTTTATAGCCTCTTATCTCTTCTGTCGGAACTGCGTGGCTACTTAGCTTTCAAAGAACCTGAAACCAGGCTAGCTAAAAGGCAGACTGTCCGAGAAAAAATGTGGCTTTATGCGAAAGAATATTTTAGCGTCCCTTATCTCTTCTGTCGGAACTGCATGGCTACTTAGCTTACAAAGAACCTGAAACCAGGCTAGCTAAAAGGCAGACTATCCGAGATAAGGGTGTTTATTTGTGGAAAATATTTTTGGTGATTTTTGTTCTGTTGTTTGCTTATGCTATGCAACAGACAAATGCAACAAACATATGCACACACAATTCGGTCATCCGCGAACAGGCGAGATTTCGTTTATATCACGAGGTAGGGTTTTCCTGCAGAAAAGTGCATTGGCCAGGGTTGGTTCTAACTGTTCTCACCAGGCTAAGGCCCCCAAGGTGCCCCCATTATAGGGTCCCCACTCTCCAGCCGTCCGACCATGCTTAGCACTAAGGCCATAGTCAGTCTTGTTGCCAAAAGAGGAAGGTTATCACCTTGAGTGGTGGTTTCCGATCACACTGGTGGGCTCAAGGCCCTCACTACAGCGAACCGTACCTGCCACCCACTCCCTATGGTTTTCTCACTTGCCCCCGGGTATAGAGGGAACTGTTGTGTGCAAGGGTTTGTGTACAATTTTTATTTCAAACAATTGCGTAAGTATAAACAAACAACAGTTATTAAAGCCAAACATTAAAACATGTTATAATACAAGTTAAGGGAAAAAATGTTATTTTCTTGGTTTACTTATTTTTAAGCCGGCCCATCACTAAATGGGATAAACTCTCGAGGCTTCCCCAGTGGAGTCGCCATTTGTCGCCGCCGTAAAAAAGGAGGCGGTCGAAGCGACGCGATGGTTTCGACCCTTTTTGTTTTTCGCGATTTTTATGGGTGGTTACAACGCCTTTAGGTTTTCTGATAACCGGGCTAACCCAAGGCCTAATTTTGAGGGGTTCTGTGGAGTCGCCACTGATGTTTTTACCGGAAACATCAGAAAAGGAGTTTAAAAAGGCGTTGGTTTTTGAAAACCAACTTTGGTCATTAGAACCAGAGTTGGGTAAGGGAGTTAGTTACGTGTAAAGGAAGTGTTAGTTCCTTTACTACGCCCCTTTCGGGTTCCCTATGATAGGCCAGCTATTTTGTTAATAAATAAACTGGAAAAATACGCTTTTGCCCTTTTTATTTTGCGGAATTTAAAATTATGACTACGTGGCCCTAATCTATTGCATAATTTAAATTTAAAGCGATAAAAGTAGAGATGAAGAATCTAAACCTCCGAAGCAAGCTTTTCTTTTTATTTCTTTAAAACAAATGGGTGCTTTTTGGCAGCCCTTCACTCTACACGATGCTGGAAACTCTTCTAGACGTCGAAAAAACGCTCACAAAAGCACTCAGAAGCTCCGGAAATGCGTCGGAGGGATTCTAGAGAGAAGATTTAGAGAGAAGGGAGAGCAAAAAGTTGTGTGGTGTGTGGAAATGAGGGGGGAGAGCCCCTATTTATAGGTTTTTGCGCCTGGCAGTGGCGAGACCACCGTTCTCGTCTGACAGGGTCGAGACCGTCGTCTCGCCAAACGAGACCGCCGTCTCGTCCTGCGCAGGTGGCGAGACCGCCGTCTCGCCAAACCAGACCGTCGTCTCGTCCTTCGCAGGTGGCGAGACCGCCGTCTGGGAAAGCGAGACTGCTGTCTCCCCATTTGCAGTTGGCGAGACGGCGGTCTCGATTTCGAGACAGCGGTCTCATCCCAAAAAGGCGAGAAAAGTTATTTTTTGTACAGAAAACCCCTCCTATCCTAGTATGGGGCCTAATAGTCTCTCCTAGTGGCTTGTTAGGCTTCGTCCATCTTCGAATAGGAGGTCTTCTTCTCTTTATTTGGAGGCTGGGCAAGATTTGGGGTCTACAACAAGCATGGAGACTATCCTCCTTATATGCATGTTTATTATTCTTATTTGAAGAAAATTATTTTTTCTTGATTTTGACAAAGTCGTTTTTGTGCAACTACTTTGTGTGTGGATGTCCTAAATGCAATCTATTTATTTATTTTTGATGCATTTGTGTGTGGATGTCCTAAAAGTGACTGGCCTTCTCCCGTTAGCTTCTTATGAATATGATGATGGGCTCCTCCTTTATGACCATGATGATGGGCTCCCTTTTTTTATTCATCTTTTGGTTTTAGCCCTATCTTTTGCCTAGACCGCCCTTTACGGGTTTTCGATCTAGCGGGCTGCCTTAATGTTTGCCTAGAATATCTTAGGGGGCTTTTGTCTTATCTTTTGCCTAGACCGTTCTTTTGGGTTTCCGATCTAGCAGGCTTTCCTAGTTTTTCCTAAGAATATCCTAGCAGGCATTTATTCCTTTATTATTTTTTTTATGCTTCCCCTTTTTAGATGTGTAGACCCCAAATCTTGCCTGGCCTCATAATAAAGACCAGAAGACCTTCTATTCGAAGATGGATGATGCCTAAGAAGCCACTAGGAGAGACTATTAGGCCCCATACTAGGATAGGAGGGATTTTTGGCATAAAAAGAGGATTTTCGCCTTTTAGGGTCGAGACCGCCGTCTCGGATTCGGGACCGCCATCTCGACCTGATAGGCACGAATCCCTATAAATAGCCGCACCATTCCCCTCATTTCACACAGTTCTTCCATTCTCTCTCTAGTCACTTCCTCAAATTCTCTCTCTAGAACCCCTCCGAAGAATTTCTGGAGTTTCTGAGAGCTTTCTAAGAGTTTTATAGCGTTTTCGAGATATTCCGGCGCTGTAAAGATTGAAGGGCTGCCAAAAAGCACCCTAGTTTTCAAAGAATTAATAGAAAGCTTGCCTCGGAGGTCTCTATACTCTCTCTCTACTTTACTGTTTTAATTTTAATTACGCAATAGACATTAGGGCCATGTAGTCATAATTTTAAATTCCGCAAATAAAGGGTAAAAGCGTATTTTCACCGGTTTATTTATTCAAAGTAGCTAGCCCATCATAGGCAACCCGCAAGGGGCATCGTAAGGTAACTAACACTTCCCTTACGCGTAACTAACTCCCTTACCCAACTCTGGTTCTAATGACCAAAGTTGGTTTTTCGAAAACCAACGCCTTTTTACTCCTTTTCTGGTGTTTCCGGTAAAAACATCGGTGGCGACTCTAGAAGAACCCTTCAAAAGTAGTTATTGGGTTAGCCCGGTTATCGGACAATCCAAGAACGCCTTTTCGAAAACCTCATCTCTAGGTTCAGCCTGGTTATCGGACAACCTAAAGGCGTTGTAACCACACCAATAAAAACGCGAAAATTGGAAAGTCGGAACCATCGCGTCGCTCTGACCGCCTCATTTTGACGGCGGCGACAGATGGCGACTCCACTGGGGAAGCCTAGAGAGTTGATCCCATTTAGTGATGGGCTAGCCTAAAGTAAATAAACCAAGAAAATTACGCTTTTACCCAACCTTGTATTATAACATGTTTTAATGCTTGACTTTAATAACTGTTGTCTGTTTATACTTATGCAATTGTTTGAAATACAAACTGTACACAAACCCTTGCACACTACAGTTCCCTCTATACCCGGGGGCAAGTGAGAAATCATAGGGATTGGGTGGCAGGTACGGTTCGCTGTAGTGATGGGCTTGTGCCCACCAGTGTGATCGGAAACCACCACTCAAGGTGATAACCTTCATCTTTTGGCACAAAGACTGACTATGGCCTTAGTGCTAAGCATGGTCGGAAGGCTGGAGAGTGGGGACCCTATAATGGGGGCACCTTGGGGGCCTTAGCCTTGGTGAGAACAGTTAGAACCTACCTTCGCCAAAGCACTTTTCTGCAGAAAAACCCTACCTCGTGATTAAAACGAATTCTCGCCTGTTCGTGGATGGTCGAATTGTGTGTGCATCCGTTTGTTGCATTTGTTTATTGCATAGCATAACCAAACAACAGAAAAATCACAAAAAACTTTTTTTGCAATAAAACACCCTTATCTCGGACAGTCTCCCTTTTAGCTAGCCTGGTTTCAGGTTCTTTGTAAGCTAAGTAGCCACGCAGTCCGACAGAAGAGATAAGGGACGCTAAATATTCTTTCGCATAAAGCCATTTTTTATCTCGGACGATCCGCCTTTTAGCTAGCCTGGTTTCGGGTTCTTTGTAAGCTAAGTAGCCACGCAGATCAGACGGAAGAGATAAAAGGCTATAAAATAAAAATAATAAATAAATCCAAGATAAGTAAAATAATAACAAAATCAAAACATTTATAAATTTTTGACAAAGTTGTATCATCCATATTACATCATATCATGAGTAAGGAAATACCAAGAGCGAAAATAAAAAGTGAGAGCGCATCTAGCATCATGTTAAACAGAATCTCTCATCCATACCCATGATAGTTCAACACTCAATATGCATTAATAAATTTCTTTCGGGCATTCTAGAAAGTGGTTGGTCCTCTCCCCACCCGCACTCGTGCACAAAAGGCCAGAGCAATGGAAAACCTAGAGGAACAAAATCGAAAGCTCACTGCAGAGGCCAACACCCTCCGTGAGCAAATGGCTCAACTGATGGAGGTCGTGCGCCAGGGTCAAAATAAGGGCGAAGCCCAAACGGAACACGTCTCTCGCCACGAAGAGGAAGAAGAAGAATAATACTTCTACGATGGAAAGGATGTTAAGACTGCACGCATCCTCACCCCGGAGGTGTCCAAACAACAAATCTCCACCCTAGAGGAAAGGCTGAAGGTGGTAGAGGGACACAACTTTGATGTCAAGGAGGTGGCGGACATGTGCCTGGTGAAGAATATCCATTTCCCTCCCAAATTCAAAATCCTGGACTTCCCCAAGTATGCCGGGATGACCTGCCCAAAGAACCATCTTACGATGTATTGTCGTAAGATGGCCGCACACGTCGAGAATGAGAAACTATTGATCCACTACTTCCAGGAGAGTCTGGCGGACACAACTCTCCATTGGTATATGCAGTTGGAAAGAGGGCAGGTCCAGAACTGTAAACAATTGGCCGACGCTTTTCTTCGTCGTTATCGATACAACATTGATCTGACCCCTGACAGGTCAGATCTCAGGACTCTGAGCAAAAGGAACGATGAACCTTTTAAAGCACACACCCAAAGATGGAGGGAAATGGCCGCCCAAATAGAGCCTCCTTTGACGGATAAGGAGACAGTGGCTATGTTCATAGATTCACTGACTGGAGCGTACTACGACAAGGCAATAGCCAATACATCCAACCTGTTTTCGGACATAGTCACTGTGGGTGAAAGGGTAGAGCAGGGACTGAGAAGTGGGAAGATAGCACAGTCTTCCCAAGCTGGTGTCTCATTTAGAAAGCCTGCTGGAAGGAAGAAGGACGAAGTCGTGCATGCAATCAACTTTGCCACTCCTTCTTCTGCCCCGCAAACAGCTAGGCAGCCTCGTAAGAAAGAGAGGAAGTTCACTCCAATCTCCACTTCCTATGGTAAGCTGTTGCCTCAGCTGTTGGAGGCCAAACTCTTAACCTGCGTTCCTCCCAAAAAGCAGATGGAGCCTCCCTACCCCGAGTGGTACAAACCAAACGAGAAATGTGATTACCACTCGGGTTCACCCAGACATTCGACAGAAAACTGCTTGGTCCTTACGTATCGGGTCCAAGAATTAATATTCGATAAAATCAAAACATGTTTAACAAATCCGCCAGTATTGGTACCACCTGTTGAAGGAAGACCTCTGGTCCTATACTTGTCAATACTTGAAGAGTCCATGGGATGCGCGCTCGGTCAACAAGATGAAATTGGGAAGAAAGAGCTAGTCATTTACTATCTCAGCAAGAAATTCCTAGACTATGAAACCCATTATACACCATTCGAAAAAACCTGTGGCGCATTGGTATGGGTCACTCAGCGTCTCCGAAAATATATGGCTCGGCATACAACATGGATGGTCTCCAAAATGGACCCAATCAAGTACCTCTTCGAGAAGCCCATTCTGACCGGAAGAATAGCTAGGTGGCAAGTGCTCCTTTCAGAGTTTGACATCATTCATGTCACCCAGAAAGCTATCAAAGGCAGCCCCCTAGCAGACTATCTAGCCCATGGATCAACGGACGGATATCAGTCCCTACAAGATGACTTTCCCGATGAGCATATCATGCATATTGAACACGAAGAGACCAAAGAAGAGGCATGGACCATGTTCTTCGATGGGGCCTCAAACATGCTTGGACACGGGATAGGAGCTATTTTGATATCCCCTGAAAAGAAACACGTCCCTGTAACAGCCAGGCTTAATTTTGACTGCACCAACAACATGGCCGAATACGAAGCATGTGCACTGGGGATCCAAGCAGCTCTAGATCATGGGGTGACTAAACTCAGAGTCTTCGGTGATTCATCCCTTGTTATCTATCAACTTAAAGGTGAATGGGAAACCCACAACTCTAAATTAATCCCATATCTGGAGCACATCCGAGATTTAGTCTCAAGAATGGAAATCATCACCTTCCAGTATATTCCTCGGGAAGACAACCAATTCGCTGACGCCCTCGCCACTCTATCATCTGTTAGAATCGCACAGCGGAATGTTCGCGTGGTCGGACAAAAACCAAGAGGGGGGGTGAATTGGTTTCTTAATAAAAATTAGGTTTTCAAAATTTTTCCCAAATTTTACCAATTAAAAACTGTGTAAATGTAAATAGAGAAGAGAAGAGAATCTTACACAGGAGATTTATACTGGTTCGGATCAAAAGACCCTACGTCCAGTTGCTAATCACTCAACAGAGGATTAACGTTGTCACTATAAACAAGTTGTTACAAACAGATTACAATTGAAAAGATAAAGATACGAAAACACCTCTCTTGAAATCCACAAAAGATGATGAACAGCTTTCCCTAGAGACGGCACAACACACAATCCACTAAGAACTCCACTTAGTGATTCTTATCGCTTCTAGCCCACACCAGGTTCCAAAAGCCCCCTTTCCTTGCAACAAACAGTTCTCTGGCACTCACAGCACTTAACTTTTGTATGGAAAAGGTTGTTCTACTTTTTGAGTGCCAAAGAAGAGTTTAAGTAGAGAAATTAGGGTTTAGGAATTGGGGATTTCGAAACTAGGGTTAATTTGAAGTTTAAAATCAAAAACAGACTGAAATAATCAATTAAATGGAGTTATAATCGATTAAAACAGAACCAATATCAACCGAACCCAAAACCTTTCTGTTTTAATCGATTATAAGGAGTTTTAATCGATTATTTGACCTAATAATCGATTATTTTGAAGTTTAATCGATTAAAGCAGTGAGTTTAGACAGAAAATGGTTTTCTCACTATTTTAATCGATTATTTCCCTATATAATCGATTAAAGCCGAGCCTGGATGATAAATTTGAGCTTTTTGAAGCTTCTAAGGTGCAGACTATGTACCGGCTATCTTAAACTCTAATATTACAGACTCAATCTAATTAAAACAGAGTTATTACAATACAAAACAAGTCTTCAACACACTAAGTCTTTGAGTTCTTGAATCATCATCAAAATCAACAATCTTCATGTTCATCAAGTGCAACATCAAGTCCTTGAATGTTCAACAATCTCCCCATTTTTTATGATGATCAAAATTATCTTTTAAAGCCCTTGTAATAACCTGTTTTATCTGTCATACTAACAAACACATCAAACATACCAGATAATATTTAAATGTAATTCATAAGAGGCTTTAAATATTTCTCCCCCTATTTTGATTATAATAAAAAAGAACTCTGCAATAACAATCATAAGAGCTCCCCCCCTCAAAATATGCATAAGTTGGGGATAACTCCCCCTCAATCAAAGCAATAACAAAACATCATATTTTATTTCAGAAATGTCAATACAGTACATCACAAGAAAAGAAAATAAACAACAAATTTAAAATTCTTCACTATCATTATTATTAAAGTGTGCATCAAATCTATTTTCTAAACGGCACACTTTATCATCTACATCAGATATACGGCGAATTAATTCATCATGCCGTACTCCAGAAAGAGTGAAGAACGATTGCATCCTCTGATTCATGTCAGATAACATGTCTTCCATGGATTGTCTTGTTTCATGATGAGTAGAGGAAGTTCCAACACTTTGGATTTGGTCAGAGGGAAACTCAGCAGCTGGAGGCATATCTTCATCAGAATCTTCATTAGCATCACCTTGATTAGGAACATCATCTTTGAGAACATAAATATCATTGACTCGCACCATTTGGAGTTGAATCAATGTGTTGTCCAGCATGCGGTTTAAGTTGTTTGTTCTAACTGCTTGTTCACCTTCAACATTCACTCCTTTATATTCAAGAATACGGAAGACCAGGAGGGCATATGGAATTTTGAAGGTGGGATGACGTTTTGCTTTAAGCATGGTCATTGTGACAAGAACACCCCAATCTAAAGGTTCATTATTCATTATGGCATGAATACTTCGAAGATCAATGGAAGAGCATTAGGCATGATTCGTAGCCCGGGGACATAAGATCCATACAAGTAAATGTAGAAGCATGCGTTCTTCCTTCTTTAAAGGTCCAGCATGAAGGATACGTCCAATTTCCATTGAGGGATTCCGCAGAAAAGAGCGATAAGCTAGGAACCTGTCAAAGT
This sequence comes from Sphenostylis stenocarpa, assembly GCA_963425845.1. NCBI lineage: Eukaryota > Viridiplantae > Streptophyta > Magnoliopsida > Fabales > Fabaceae > Sphenostylis > Sphenostylis stenocarpa. The sequence continues at coordinate 40,566,915 of OY731406.1, forward strand.
CATCTAGCTCACCATATACGTTAATAACATCTTCTCTAATTGGAAAGTGAGCAACATTCTCCCAAATATCATCATCAAGAATTATTGTAACCCCTTTTACACAGGATGTAGCAATTTGATCTCTAAATTTGAATCTAGAGTAGAATACCCTAACTAAGTCAGGATAGTACGTACCTTGCATTTGGATAAACGGGAGAACTCCTTGAATTTCAAGAAGATTAGGAAAATTGAATCCCCTATGAATGAACTGCTCTCCTATAAGAAATTTGGGAGAAATAATAGCCTTTTCCTTCCAGTAGGTTAGAAATTGTTGTTGGCCATCTGCATCAGAGATCCATCCTTCTACAGAATTAGGACGGGGATGAGAGGAGGGTGCATATCTTCTTCTAGTAGGGATCTTAGTGCGAGAAGATGAGGCCATTGAAAGATTAGATGAATATCAAGAAGATTTAGAAGGACAAGTGATGGAATAAGGTGACAAAGAGAGTATTATAAGGCAAGAAGGCTTGATTTCAAGAGATAGAAGTGAATAGAAGTGAAATAGAGGTCCCTATATATAGCCAAGCATGTCTAACGGTCATATGGAAGTGAATATAGGTCAAAAAATCCGTTGGCAACGGCTAGAAGGCTAAACTGGTCGGGTTTAATCGATTAAAATTCAGAATAATCGATTAAACCAGTATCAGTTACATTTAATCGATTATTTTCAGCTGATAATCGATTATCAGCTTGTTTTAATCGATTATTTTGCAAAATAATCGATTATTCCAAAGAAGAATACTCTGTTTTGGATGTTTTGAGGGAAAATAATCGATTATAACACCAATTAATCGATTATTCTAGAGGATACATCAAATTTTTGAGGTTTATACACATGATAACCTATGAACATCCTACACCACGAATTATAACATTACAATAATCCAAAAACAGTCAGATTAAGCAGAATTTAAGCTATTTCTAATATCCCTAAGTCTCTTCTAAGATCATAGAATCTATCCTTGGGTAGAGGCTTAGTAAATATATCTCGCTAATTGACGTTTGGTATCTACATACTCTATTTTACAGTTTCCTTCGTTGATATGATCTCTTAAAAAGTGATGTCTTATTTCTATATGTTTAGTCCTAGAGTGCATTACTTGGATTCTTAGTTAGATTTATTGCACTCGTATTATCACACATCAAAGGTATGTCATTTAAAAAGATACTATAATCTTCTAACTGTTGTTTCATCCACGATAATTTGAGCACAACAACTACCAACCGCAATATATTCAAGCTTCAGTGGTAGATAAAGCAACACATGCCTCGCTTCTTAGAATGCCAAGATATTAAGGATGAACCTAACAAATGACATGTCCCACTAGTACTTTTCCTATCAATTTTACATCCACCATAATCGACATCGAATATCCTATTAAACTAATACAAGCATCGATGGATACCACAAACCAAAACCAGTAGTTCCTTTTAAGTATTTTAAAATATGTTTTACCGCAATTAGGTGAGATTCTTTTGGACAAGCCCGAAATCTAGCACACACACGGACATAATGCATAATATCACGTCTACTTGCGGTTAAGTATAACAGTTGATCCTATCATACCTCTATACATAGTTTGATTAACTTCCAAACCTGATTCATCCTTGTCTAGATAGCATGAAGTTCCCATGGGTGTGTTAGCTTCCTTTGAGGTGTCCATACCAAACTTTTTGAGTATCTCTTTGTAGTATTTGGTTTGAGAGATGAAAATGCCATCTTTAAGTTGCTTGATTTGTAGTCCAAGGAAGAATGTCAATTCTCCCATCATAGACATTTCAAACTCTCCTCGCATTATCTTAGCAAATTCTACACATAACGAATTATCAGCTTGATCCAAAAATTATATCATCAACATATACCTGGACCAATAAGATATGTTCTTTAACTTTCTTAATGAATAGTGTAGAATCAATTTTTCCTCTTGAAAAATCATTTGCAGTTAGGAAACTACTTAATCTTTCATACCAAGATCTAGGAGCTTGTTTCAACCCATATAATGCTTTCTTTAATTTGAAAATATGATTAGGATAATTAAAATCCTCAAATCCAGGGGGTTGCTCTACATACACTTCTTCTTTAATAAAACCATTTAAAAATGCACTCTTTACATCCATTTGATATAATTTAAATTTCATCATAGATGCATAAGCAAGAAGTAGGCGTATAGCCTCTAACCTGGCAACAGGAGCATAAGTTTAATCATAATCTATACCTTCCTCCTCGACAATAGCCTTTTGCAACAAGTCCGGCTTTATTCTTTGTTATGTTTCCATCTTCATCAAGCTTATTTCTGAATACCCATTTAGTTCCAATAACTTGATGTGACTCTTCTCTTGGGATTAATTCCCGGACTTGATTCCTTTCAAATTGGTTAAGTTCTTCTTGCATGGCTATGCACCATTGATCATCTTTAAGTGCTTCCTCAATGTTTTTAGGTTCAATCTTGAATCCTTTGTCACATAATTGGCTTATGCTAAGGAGATTATGCTTTAAACCATCAACAAGAAGCACATCCTTAATCTCCAATGTGTTTGCACCACCTATGTTTCCAATTCCGAGAATCTTCCCTTTGTTGTTATCCCCATAAGTCACATATCCTTGTTCTTTGGCTTTGAAACTCACAAATTTCGATTTATCTCCAGTCATATGTTTTGAGCATCCACTATCAAGATACCACATAGACTTCTTTGATTTGGAAGTTTCCTACAAAACAAGAACATAGTAAACTTAGGTCCCCATAACTTTTGGGTCCTTGGGGTTAGAGACAAACAAAATTATTTAACAATTGGAACCCAAATGTATTTACCTTTAGGAACACCAAAATGTTTAATTTTACATCTATTTGAGGTATGACCTTGTTTCATGAAATAAAAACATGCTTTTGATGTAGCTATGGAATAAGATGCATTATTTACCAAACATGCTCTAGATCCTTTTTCTACCCATACTCTTTTCTTTTTAGTTTTACCCTTTTTCAAAGGAACTCGTTGATTTACATTATTTTGTGCAAACACCATTTCATGCTTCTTAAGATCATCTATTTCCTTTTCACCTTTGTCTAGCAAATGGTTAAGAATATCTATGTCATATTCATGCTCTTTACAGTTTGCACATGCTAAGTTTTTATCCTCATCTAAACATACAATTTTCGTATTAGCTACCTCATTTTCTTCTAAACATGCAATTTTCAATTTTAAGGACTCATTTTCCTTTTCGGATCTACTTAGATTCTTCTTTACAACTTTATATTCATCTTTCAAATTCTTAAAAGCAATAAATAATTCATTGTAAGCATTTTGCAATTCATCATGGTCATTTTCATCACTAGAAGATGAGTCGGAATCACTAACCTCAAAATCCGAAGATATGTTGTCATTTGCCATTAAGCAAATGTTTGCTTCTATTTCCGAGTCACTTGATTCCGAACTTGAATCACTGTTGTCCCAAGCAATATAGGCTTTCTTCTTGAATTGCTTTTTGCCCTTGTTTTCATCGTTTTCTTGTTTGGGCATTCGGTCTTTACATGCCCTCGCTTCACCACAACCATAACATTTTATATTTACGGAAGTACTTTCTCTTACCTTTCCTTTACCTTTGAAGGGATGTCTTCCTTTTGCTTTCATGAATTTGGTGAACTTTCTTATAATAAGACTCAACTCTTCTTCATCATTTTCCGAGTTTTCTTCTTCTTCCTTTTTATTTTTACCTTTGGAAATTTCGGTTTTGAAGGCAAGGTTCTTCTTTTGGTATTGACCTTCTTCCTCATTTATCCTTCCAAGATCAAGCTCATGCTCTCTAAGCTTTCCAAATAACTCCGCCATAGACATAGTGGCAAGATTTTGTGACTCCGAGATGGTCGTCACCTTAGGTTGCCATTTCCTATCCAGAGATTTCAAAATTTTAACATTTAATTCATCAACGTCAAAAATTTTACCTAGTCCGGTGAGATGGTTCACGATAAAAGTGAAACGCTTTTGTACATCAAATATCGTTTCGCCTGGTTGCATCCGGAACATCTCGTATTCTTGGATTAAGGAATTTTTACGTGCTCTTTTAACGTCGTCAGTTCCTTCGTGGGTCACCCTTAGCATTTCCCACATTTCCTGTGCACTTTTACAAACTGAAATTCTATAAAACTCGTCAAGGGTTAGAGCAGATGAAATAATATTTCTAGCCCTAACGTCAAATTGGGCTTTCCTATTTTCTTCTGCAGTCCATCTTGAAAAAGGTTTAAGAACGTCAACACCGTTCTCAGTAGTTTTAGGAACAAATGGACCGTTTAAAATAGCATCCCAAACGCCTCTATCAACAGACTCTAAAAATATTTGCATATGTACCTTCCAGAAAGGATAATTTTGACCCGCAAAAAGTGGGGGTCTGTTGATAGACGCACCTTCGGCAAAAGTTTGATTTTGTCCGACCATTTTCGAAAATTTGAATGACTATCAAAGCAAGCTCTGATACCACTTGTTAGAATCGCACAGCGGAATGTTCGCGTGGTCGGACAAAAACCAAGAGGGGGGGTGAATTGGTTTCTTAATAAAAATTAGGTTTTCAAAATTTTCCCCAAATTTTACCGATTAAAAACTGTGTAAATGTAAATAGAGAAGAGAAGAGAATCTTACACAGGAGATTTATACTGGTTCGGATCAAAAGACCCTATGTCCAGTTGCTAATCACTCAACAGAGGATTAACGCTGTCACTATAAACAAGTTGTTACAAACAGATTACAATTGAAAAGATAAAGATACGAAAACACCTCTATTGAAATCCACAAGAGATGATGAACAGCTTTCCCTAGAGATGGCACAACACACAATCCACTAAGAACTCCACTTAGTGATTCTTATCGCTTCTAGCCCACACCAGGTTCCAAAAGCCCCCTTTCCTTGCAACAAACAGTTCTCTGGCACTCACAACACTTAACTTTTGTATGGAAAAGGTGGTTCTACTTTTCTGAGTGCCAAAGAAGAGTTTAAGTAGAGAAATTAGGGTTTAGGAATTGGGGATTTCGAAACTAGGGTTAATTTGAAGTTTAAAATAAAAAACAGATTGAAATAATCGAATAAATGGAGTTATAATCGATTAAAACAGAGCCAATATCAACAGAACCCAAAACCTTTCTGTTTTAATCGATTATAAGGAGTTTTAATCGATTATTTGACCTAATAATCGATTATTTTGAAGTTTAATCGATTAAAGCAATGAGTTTAGACAGAAAATGGTTTTCTCACTGTTTTAATCGATTATTTGCCTATATAATCGATTAAAGCTGAGCCTGGATGATAAATTTGAGCTTTTTGAAGCTTCTAAGGTGCAGACTATGTACCGACTATCTTAAACTTTAATATTACAGACTCAATCTAATTAAAACAGAGTTATTACAATACAAAATAAGTCTTCAACACACTAAGTCTTTGAGTTCTTGAATCATCATCAAAATCAACAATCTTCATGTTCATCAAGTGCAACATCAAGTCCTTGAATGTTCAACATCATCCATGTTTTCTTTGGGCCAAGAACATGAGATGTCAATCATCCAAATCAAGCTGCATGAAAACAAGCCTTTTGCATGGCAATAAATGGCGAGCGCGACCAAAATCCTTGGTATCATGACATCAAACAATATCTCATGAGGGGCGAATATCCCGAAGGAATTAATGACAATGATAAACGAACCATTCGTAAAAGGGTCGTAGGGTTCACGTTGATTGAAGGAACCCTCTACAAAAGGAGTCTCGATTCCACTCTCTTAAGGTGTGTGGACCAAGAAGAAGCTCAAACCTTGATAAGAGAAATCCACAAAGGAGCTTTTGGGACCTACGCACCTGGGCATGTCATGGCAAAGAAGATCTTAAGGGCAGGATACTTTTGGTCCACAATGGAAGCTGATTGTCACCAGTATGCTAAAAAGTGTCACAAGTGCCAAATCTACGCCGATAATATCCACGTGCCGCCCACACCTCTCAGTACCCTGGCTACACCATGGCCATTTTCTATGTGGGGCATGGACGTCATCGGGCCCATAGAACCCAAAGCATCTAATGGCCATCGTTTTATCTTGGTGGCCATCGACTACTTCACCAAATGGGTTGAGGCAGCGTCATACGTGCATGTGACTCGGAAAGTGGTGACCACCTTCATCAAGAAAAATATTCTATGTCGGTACGACATCCCTCATAGGCTCATTACTAACAATGGGACCAATCTCAATAATAAAATGATGGAAGAACTGTGTCAAGACTTCAAAATTCAACACCACAATTCTTCTCCGTACTGACCAAAGTTGAACGGTGCAGTAGAGGCAGCCAATAAGAATATTAAGAAAATCATCCAGAAGATGGTAGCAACCTACAAAGATTGGCACGAAATGTTGCCCTTCGCCCTACACAACTACCGAACGTCAGTACGAACCTCCACAGGGGCTACTCCATTTTCCCTCGTATACGGAATGGAGGACGTACTACCAGTAGAGGTTGAAATACCCTCCCTATGAGTTAATATGGAAGCAAAATTGACAGAAGCCGAATGGGTCCAAAGCCGATACGATCAGCTGAACCTAATCGAAGAAAAACGGCTGGACGCCATATGTCGGGGGCAAGTTTATCAAAAGAAGATCAAGAAAGCCTACGACAAGAAAATCAACCCCCACATCTTCCGAGAAGGGGATTTAGTAGTAAAGAACTTGCTTCCAGCCCAGAAAGACAAAATCGGGAAGTGGACAGCGAACTACGAGGGACACTTTGTGGTCAAGCGAACCTTCTCAGGAGGAGTCCTCATCCTCACCAACATGGACGGAGAAGAGCTCCGACATCCTGTCAACTCAGACGCGGTGAAAAAGTATTACGCCTGAAGACATTGCTCATGACCCGTCAGGATGAAAACTCACAAAGAGCGTCCTGGGCAGAAGATAGGGTCCGCATCCCTCGCTAGGATACGTCCTAGGCAAAAATTAGAGGTTCCAAAAAAAAAAAAAAAAAAAAAGAGAGAGCAATGATTACCTTAGCTGAAAACCGTAAAGGCGACTAAGGTAACACCTTCACAAAAGCAAGCAGACTTCGCATAGTCTTCACTCCGAGTTCGAGCATCTAAATTGAAGTGACCAGGAAAAACAGAGAAACATAAATAACGGGCATGATTGATGTATCCTATACAGCTTAGCCAACCTCGACCAACCTTGCTTACAAATTCCTTTGTAAATCTTCATGAAAAATAGATCATTTGGTGATATCAATAAAAATTGTCTTTTCTTCTCTTTACCTACTTATGAGAATGTCTCTGCATTAACGAAATATGAGCATGCATAAAATAAAAGCATAAGAGAATTAAGACAAACAACGCCGACCAGGACCGTCCCAAGCAAAAAATATAGGGTAGCCTGCTAGATCGAAAACCCGCAAAGGGCGGTCTAGGCAAAAGATAGGGCTAAAACAAAAAGAATAGTCACGAGAGAACTTAAAAAAGAAGAAAGTACCGGTCACTTTCTAGATGCCCCCAACTAAAATAGATTGCATCAAAAGCATCCACGCACAAGTAGTTGCATGAAAAGGACTTTGTCAGAATAAAACAGACAAATATACTTCAGATAAATAAAAGACCAAAAAGACATTCATATAAAAAGATCAGCTTCATGCTTGCATAGGGAGCACTCAGGGGTATCCCGGTAAGACCATGTCAATTATGTATCCCCAAAACAAACAAAGTCCACTCGACCAACCAACAAAGTCGGCTAACCACTACCAAAAGATCAAAATCAAAGAATCCTCAGCAACCAACAAAGCTGGATGAACACCAACAGAATCCTCGGCACATACTGGACGACCACTCCTAGAAAAAGACAAACAAAAACAAAGAAAGCCCATCTCAACACGGGCGCATGAGCCACCCGAGTAGTAAGCCGCCACCACCACCAGTCCTACGTAGTGGACTGTACCAGCCTGATGGGGGATTTATACCCATCAACCGAAGGATCGGCTACCGTCAGAAGGAGTATCCTGAGGTTCTACCATGTGTCAACCAAAGGGATTGGCTACCGTCAGAAGGAGTATCCTGGAGGTGCACAACACAAATTTTCCCCAGAAGATCAACCGCCGCAAGACAGAGCATTCGAAGGGTAACTGGGAAAGAGGGTCAACTCCTTTACCTTCCAATCGATCTTCTTGGCACAGCAGGCCAACGACCGACTGGTCAGGTAAAGGGGGGGCAGCTGTAGACCCCAAATCTTGCCCGACCTCATAATAAAGACCAGAAGACCTTCTATTCGAAGATGGATGAAGCCTAAGAAGCCACTAGGAAAGACTATTAGGTCCCATACTAGGATAGGAGGGATTTTTGGCATAAAAATAAGGATTTTCGCCTTTTAGGGTCGAGACCGCCGTCTTGGATTCGGGACCGCCGTCTTGCCTTGCAAAAGTGGCGAGATCCCCGTCTCGTTTGGCGAGACAACCGTCTCACCATTTCTGCAAGGCGAGACGACCATCTCGACCTGACAGGCACAAATCCCTGTAAATTGCCGTGTCATTCCCCTTATTTCACACAGTTCTTCCATTCTCTCTCTAGTCACTTCCTCAAATTCTCTTTCTAGAACCCCTCCGAAGCATTTCCGGAGTTTCTGAGAGCTTTCTAAGAGTTTTATAGCGTTTTTGAGAGATTTCGGCGGTGTAAAGAGTGAAGGGCTGCCAAAAAGCACCCTAGTTTTCAAAGAATTAATAGAAAGCTTGCCTCGGAGGTCTCTATTGTAAGAATTAATGGTTGAGTTCAAGAGGGGGGGTGAATTGAACTGTTGAAAACTTTTTCAAAAAAAACTCTTTCTTTTGGAAGAATGATTAATCTTTATCCAATCTTTTATTAGGCAGACTTGGTTTTAAACAAAGTAAGAATATAAGCAAGAATTGAAAAGAGATGAAAGAAGAAATTCAACACAAGAGTTTATACTGGTTCACTCTTTTCTAGAGCTACATCCAGTTCTTGACAAACCTGCCAAGTTCCACTAATTCCAAGCGAGAATACAAACCAGTAGATATACACCAATCTACCCCAAGAACTATCTTACAACACCACAAGATAGACTCTTGAATTATCCACCCAGTAACTAAACCCAGTTATTGTAACCAGTGCAGATTCAAACCCAATCTACACAATTAACCTTGGTACAAGTATATGAAAAGAATAAACATGGACTGCAGCTTTAACAATATAGAAGTCCAGAAGCAATTTCCCAACTCAGAACTTTCTCTCTTGATGAACTTTCAACAATCTTGATCTAAACGCCTTATGATATGAAAAGTTTTATGAATGCACAGAGAAAGGCACTAATATGATAGCTCTAAGATTGCTTCCAAATGTTTTCCAAATTGTGTATTTCAAACGAGAAATCAAAACTGTATTTATAGAGTAAAAGAGAGAAGCCTGATAGATTCAATTAATTAAAATGCCTTGGAGTCACAGCTGACCGATCAGAATAGTTTTATAACTGATCACAACAAGATATGATCGATCAGAATTGAGTTGTAATCGATCAGAATCAGATATGATCGATCAGAATTGAGTTGTGATCAATCAGAGTATTTTTCAATCGATTAAAATGATGTTTCAATCGATTGATTTCATTTAAAAACTAATTCAATCGGTTGTTTCGAGTTTTCAATGGATTGAACCAGTTCGAAGAAAAATGGTAGCTTTCTGTTTCAACAGATTAAAACTCGTTTCAATAGATTGAATTTCTGAGATACTTCAAAGTGAAAAATAACATCTCTCTGTTTCAACAGATTGAACTTGATTTCAACAGATTAAAATTGCGAAACATTTAATATGGAAAAAACATTTTAACCTGTTGATTCTACGATTCAATCAATTAAAATTTTGACACAGATGAACATTTCCTATTTTAAGTGATTTTAACAGATTGAAAATTCTTTTTAACAGATTGAAAAACTCAGTTTGTTCTTTTAATGCAGTAAAATAAGTTCAATGAGATGCATCATTTAAAGGCGCTTATCACAAGATCTATTGAACTATCAAGAGATTAAATTCTAAACCTATAACCTATCTATCTACACACCCACAAAATAAACTCTCTAAACTTTATATGTCTTCATCAAATCCAACAAGTGCTTCAATCTCCCCCTATTTGATGGAGACAAATAACCACTGCACCTGCACAAAGAAATATCAAAACAGAGACATATATGATTTTGTGATGTGTGTGTAGTGTCAGTCAGTTATAAGCAAATACTTCTCCCCCTATTTGACTTCATCAAACAGTGTTTTAATTACAGTCCAGAAGTACCACATAGGTACCAAAAAAAAAAAACAAAACAAAAGAAACAAGTGAACAAATGCATTAAAACAAAACTTCATTCATCACCATCCCAGGGACCCTGATTGAATTGGAGATCTCCAATTCTGTTGAAGATATCCTCCAGTTGATTATCAATGTGCTGAAATCTGGCAATGGAGTCTTCGTAGAGTCGATGCTGATGAGCTTGCAGAGCAAATGTCATCTCCATGTGCCTCCTTTGATTTGTTTGTATTTCATTCATCTGACGCAGCATAGTCCGTTCGAACTGTGAAAGAGGCGTGCCACGGTCAGGTTGTGCAATATAAGGAATCATTTCCAATGGAGACTGTTCTTCCATGACATCTTCCATAGGATCTGTTTGTCGTGCTTCAGCAGTACTCGGAGCACCGATATTCACATCTTCTTCCTCTTGTTCTTCTTCTTCTACTTCTTCTGCTCTCCCAGCTTTTTCTTTCGAAATCCAATCACCATCAATCTTGATGAATCCCATTTTATGAAGGATGGAGTTGTTAATCTCATTTGTGGGGTGAATGGTTTCAGCCAATTCTCCTTCCAAGTCAATACCAAAATGAGTCAGAAATTTAGAGATCAAGATTGCATAAGGAAACCTAAAATCACTTAGCCTTTTTGCTTTGATCATGTGGTCCTTGATGACAAATACCCAGTTTACTCTGATTCTGTGATGGATACAGTACATCAGCACTAAATCGCCTTCATTTAGTACTGCATGATTGCTCCCCTTGGGAGTAAGCTGCAAGGCCACTATAAATGCAAGAATTCTTTCTTCAAGTTTCAATTTTCCAGTGTTGAATGAACTCACAGAGTCACGCTTATTTCTCAAACACGATCGAAAGTATTGAACTTTGTTGAATTCGTCCACATCAGAGGTATATCCTTTAGTGACTTTCACTCCTTCATCCTTGAGTCCAGCAACATCTTTCCAGACAGTGGGAGTAATCTCTATTTCCACTCCTTTAACTTGAGTTCTGAGTGTAGAGCCTTCAAATGACAGATTAGTGAAGAAAACTTTGATAAGGTCAGGATAGATTTTACCATTGAGCTCAAGGAACTTCTGAAGCTTCTGGTGTTGCAGCAGCTTCCGAACACCTCTGAATCCTTCAGCATCCAACCACGAGAATTTCAGAACCTTGGGAATATTAATTTGTTTCCTGCTCATTTCGTGAATGAATAAGTCCATCTTTTCTTGGTTCCCATTGAACCAGGATTCAATCCGCCTTCCTCCTGAGGTTTCTTGCACAGTAGCTGAGGATTCTCCTTTGCTGAACTTCTTCCTCCCGGATTTGGTGCGCTTCAACATTTTGTTTTGAGAGATGAACCAAAAAACAGAGAAGAGAGAATTTCATGGAGAGAGTACAAGATTTTCAAATCAATATTTCATGCTAAGAGGAAATGAGACTCTTCATCTACTTTGAATAGTCAAGTTTTGTCTCTTTGTGAATTACTGCTGTTCTGCTCCATGCGTCAGAGATGGTAAAGGCAGAGAGAGAAAAAGAGAATTGTTATTGTGATATTCAATTACCTTCACATCTGATTTCCAATCACAGTCATTCAGCTTTTATTGGATAACAATTACATTTAAGAGAATAGCTGAAGTTGTTCCCAGTTCCAAAGGCACTCATCCCAATCTGCAGTAAGTTATTAGAGGCAACGCATATACTACTAACCCTAAAAAAAAATTAACCAATTGATTTTCCATAAAATCAATTGATTTTCAATTATTGATATAGATGCAGATCATTACAAGTAAAATAAATCGATTGAATCGAAGATTGAATCGATTGATTTGTAAAAGAAAAACATGCAGAGCAACAGAGTTATTAAAATAAATCGATTAAAAGATTATTTAATCGATTAAACTGGTAATACATTATCAATAGAGATTGAGAATCAGAAAATCAATAGATTATTTCGCAATTGCAATCGATTGAAACACATAATTTCAAAATTTTCAGTCAATTTAATCGATTGAACATGTTATCAACTTGTTAAAAAGCACAATATCATAATAAAGAATCAATTACTCAATACTAGATATATCCAGAATTCCTAATTCAGTTCAAAGCATATTGTAGACCCCAAATCTTGCCCGGTCTCACAATAAAGATCAGAAGACCTCCTTTTCGAAGATGGACGAAGCCTAAGAAGCCACTAGGAGAGACTATTAGGCCCCATACTAGGATAGGAGGGATTTTTGGCACAAAAATAAGGATTTTCGCCTTTTGGGGTCGAGACCGCCGTCTCGGATTCGAGACCGCCGTCTCGGATTCGAGACCGTCGTCTCACCTTGCACAAGTGGCGAGACGACCGTCTCGTTTGGCGAGACGGCCGTCTCGCCACCTGCGAAAGGCGAGACCGCCGTCTCCCCATTCCTGCAAGGCGAGAGGCCCTATAAATATGGCCTCCCTTCCCCTCATTTCACACAACTTTCTCACTCTCTCTCTAGTCACATCAATAGTTTCTCTCTCTTGAATCCCTTCGACGCATTTCCGAAGCTTTTGAGTGTCTTTAGAGTGTTTTTTAGAGCGTTTTGAGAGGTTTCTGACGCCGTGTAAAGTGAAGGGCTGCCGCAAAGCACCCTATTTTAAAAGAATTAATAGAAAGCTAGCTTCAGAGGTTCCTACTTTCTCTCTCTATCTTTTACCGCATTGTTTAAATTACGCAATAGACATTAGGGCCATGTAGTCGTAATCTTTAAATTCCGCAAAATAAAAGGGCAAAAGCGTATTTTTCCGGTTTATTTATTAACAGAATAGCTGGCCTATCATAGGGAACCCGAAAGGGGTGTCGTAAAGGAACTAACACTTCCCTTATGCGTAACCAACTCCCTTACCCAACTCTGGTTCTAACGACCAAAGTTGGTTTTTCGAAAACCAACGCCTTTTAAACTCCTTTTCCAATGTTTCCGGTAAAAACATCGGTGGCGACTCCAGAGAACCCTCAAAAACTAGGTCTTGGATTAGCCCGGTTATCGGACAATCCAAGAGCACCTTTTCGAAAACCTCGCCCTCAGGTTCAGCCCGGTTATCGGACAACCTAAAGGCGTTGTAACCACCAATAAAAAACGCGAAAATCAAAGGAAGTCGAAAACCATCGCGTCGCTCCGACCGCCCTCGTTTTGACGGCAGCGACAGATGGCGACTCTACTGGGGAAGCCTAGAGAGTTGATCCCATTTGGTGATGGGCCGGCTTAAAAATAAATAAACCAAGAAAATAACGCTTTTGTCCTACCTTGTATTATAACATGATTTATTGTTTGGCTTTAATAACTGTTGCTTGTTTATACTTACGCAATTGTTTGAAATACAAACTGTACACAAACCCTTGCACACAATAGCTCCCTCTATACCTGGGGGCAAGTGAGAAATCCATAGGGAGTGGGTGGCAGGTACGGTTCGCTGTAGTGATGGCCTTGTGCCCACCGGTGTGATCGGAAACCACCACTCATGGTGATAACCTTCCTTTTTTGGCACAAAGACTGACTATGGCCTTAGTGCTAAGCATGGTCGGAAGACTGGAGAGTGGGGACCCTATAATGGGGGCACCTTGGGGGCCTTAGCCTTGGTCAGAACAGTTAGAACCTACCTTCGCCAAATCATTTTTCTGCAGGAAAACCCTACCTCGTGATTAAAAACGAATTCTCGCCTGTTCGTGGATGATCGAATTGTGTGTGCATATGTTTGTTGCATTTGTATGTTGCATAGCATAACCAAACAACAGAAGAAAAATCACAAAAAAATATTTTTACAATAAACACCCTTATCTCGGACAATCTGCCTTTTAGCTAGCCTGGTTTCAGGTTCTTTGCAAGCTAAGTAGCCACGCAGTTCCGATAGAAGAGATAAGGGACACTAAATAATTGTTCGCATAAAGCCACATTTTATCTCGGACAGTCTGCCTTTTAGCTAGCCTGGTTTCAGGTTCTTTGTAAGCTAAGTAGCCACGCAGTTCCGACAGAAGAGATAAAAGGCTATAAAAATAAATAAACAACAAATAAAAAACAAATCAAACAAAAAATCATTTTCAAATAAATGGGACCTGATTCATAAACATCCCAAATCATTCATATAGGTAGTTTATTTTTCAGGAAAAAGTACGTAAATACCATACAAAACATGATAAACAAAAATAAACACTCACATTCATTCAAATAAGCATCATTTTCATAAAACATGCATTTTTGGTTTTAAAAAATGGAGGGGACTAGTAGACAATTGAAGAAGGTGGATATTCCCCGATATCATACTGAGAAGTTAGAACGGCTTTGCGCGGTAATGTCACCAGAGGTCCGCGCCGATTTTGAAAAATCCTATGGACGGATTCTCAACCTGCTAAAGATCTGTGTCGATCAAGTGTTCCTCAGGGTATTAATTCACTTCTGGAACTCCAGTCTATGATGCTTTGAATTCCCGCAGTTCAATATGGTGCCTACCTTGGAGGAGTATGAGATTATGTTGAAATGGCCCAAATCAGCTGGGGTCCATATCCGCCACGGGGCATATACTCCTGCAGCACAAGTCGCTGCCATCATTCAACTACCTTTCCGGCAGACTACCCTGATCGGACAAGGGAACATCCAGGGTTGGAAAGTCTCGATGTTAGAAGACCACCTGTCCAACTTGGCTGAAAGGACAGAGTGGGTCGCCTTCAACAAAACCCTGGCTTTAATCATTTTTGGAATGATCTTGTTTCCCTTCCACCTTGACACAGTGGATCAAGCCATCATGGACGCCTTCTTCGCTTGGGACGTGAACTCGAAGAGTCCCTTGCCTGCCATTCTTGCGGACACCTTGCTCTCGGTGGAATTTTGCCACCAGAAGCAAGGAAAAACGCTTCGCTGTTGCCCTTCACTGCTATTCGTGTGGAGCGCTACACACCTTTACGCCTCCAGTCATATGGGGATATTCCCCGATGCTTTAAGGAGCTTCTCCAAAATCCCTCTCCAACGACGCTTAACTTCAGAATGGAGGGACGAGTTGGAACAAAAGGACGCCAACAGTTTATCCTGGGTCTGCCCTTGGTTCTGACCTGGCCCAGTTCTCATCAGATGTGGAGACTATCCGAACGTACCCTTGATAGGACTCAGGGGTTGCATAGCCTACTCACCTAGAGTAGCTATGAGACAGCTCATGAGGACTCAAACTACCATTTCTCGGGGGGAACTCGGAGGACTGTGTTTCTTCGGAGACCCATGCACAATCGCCAACTCACTAGCTGTGAGAAGAGCATGGGAGAGACCAGTCTATATGGGAGATAGAGAGCTAGGAAAAGCTCGAGTGACTGTCTCCAGTGACTATGAGGTGTGGAGACAAAAAAGAGGGATGTCTCAACCATCCACCACACTCATTACAAGCGCCAATAGTGAAGAGCTGCAGGCTCAAGTCGATGCCTTGACCGAGAGGATAGAAATCATGGGAGCCTAGATGAGGGCCCTTGAAGAAAGAGAGCAAGAATCTATCCTCACCATTGATGGTCTGCAAAGGCAATGCAAGAAAAAGGATCATGAAATAGAGCGCCTCAAGGATCAGTGTGCTGACTCAAACGAGCAAGCTATCCGAGCATCCAAAACTGCCAGAACCAGCTCGGATAGTCAAATTCAAGAGATAACCGCCAAGTCTGCACACCTTGAGGCCAAATAAGCAAAACAGGCTCAGACGATCAGGCACAACGCGTGCGCAGGTTGATAGGTATAAACCCCCTATCAGGCTGGTACAGTCCGCTGCGTAGGACTGGTGGTAGTGGCGGCTTACTGTTCAGGTGGCCCATGCGCCTTTCAGGCACTCCTTGTGTGCTGGTTGATAGGTATAAACCCCCTATCCAGCTGGTACAGTCCGTTGCGTAGGACTGGTGGTGGTGGCGGCTTACTGCTCGGGTAGCTCATGCGCCTGCTTCTTGGGGAGTGATTTCCGTGTTGGTAGATGTTCTTGGACCTCTCTGAATGGTCATCCGGGTTGTACCGGGGATTTTGTTGGTGCTCATCCAGCTTGCTTGTTTGCTGGGGATTCTTTGTTTTTGACTTTTGGTGGCGACTATCCGACTCTTGCTGGCTGGTCGGATGAGTCTTGTTTTCTGTTCGACTCTGATTTGGTAGTTCAAAATTTTGTTGGTTGAGGTGATGGCTTGTCTTAATCCTGCCTTTTTTCCTCGCGGTTTTATCTCTTTTTTTTTCGCGATTTAGGATTTTGGCTTTTCTTTTTTAGCGTATGCTTTTTTCCTTTTTAAGCTTTTTCGTTTTACGCTAGCTTTTGCAAAGGGTGGCAAAGAGATGCATGAAATAAAAATTTTTATTTATGGGGAAATTTTATTACAACCACTTTTATTTAGGCAAGTACTATCCCTAAGGGCTATCCTCTGGACATGATCCGTGGGCAAATTGCTGGTAGACGTGATACCGGAAGTCTGCTTATTCTCGGACTTCGTCGCGGTACTCTTGCTGGAATGTTGTCCATTCCTGCCGCATCACTTGCTGATGCTGGTACATCTCCTCTTGCCGGGTATGGTAGGCTTCTTGCCGCACCGTCATTTGGTCGAACTGCCGGTGCAGATCGTTCATGTTGCGGTTCATGCCGGCAAAGTCGTCCGTGTACGGTGGTGGTTGTTGTTGTTGCTGCTGCTGCTGGAATTCAGGGGGCGTGGGGATATCCTGCATCGCCACCAGTCCCTGGAGATCTAGTGCGAAATCCAGTGTGGGATGCGAGGCCAACTGGGTCCCTCGACGTATCAGCATTCCCATGCCGACCAAGATTGACCCGTTGATGGTCTCGAGTCGCAAGTTGGAGGCACCGTA
>OY731406.1:40584163-40742372 GCA_963425845.1 Sphenostylis stenocarpa
AGAAAGAAAGAAATTATCCTTCTGGCCACAAAGAATCCAGGCAATGGTACAGCCAAAAGAGTAAAACGCAAGCAAATCGAGAGGCTTCCAGCGTAACAAGGCACGTTGGTTAAATCCTTCTGAAAAATTAACCAAAGTAGGCATTATAGGACATCAAACATGAAAACATTTGCATGCACAAAATGTTTTTGAACCAGGTCCTATTTTCTTATTCAAAATATAAATAAAATAAAAATAAAATAAAAATCATCTCGGAATGCAGAACTCGCCGTCCTGGGTCACTTTCCAGGCCGCCCCAAGTCTCGTCTGCACCACCCGAGAACGCTCATCTCGAGAAACTGACACCGCCGGGCTCCGAGCCTTAGATAGAGCGAGACCGCCGTCGTCAACAGATTCGAGACCGCCGCTCGATTTGTCTGGCTGGACTGAACGAGACCGTCTGCCCGACTTTCCAGCACGGTGCCATTCGAACCTAGAAAAACCTATATAAGGGGGCGCGTGTGGGGGTTTCCTCACACACTCTCCAAGCTCTCCAAAACCTGCAGCCCTCCAAAACCTCCTCCGCACGTCTCTCTGCCTCGGCGATGTCCAGCAGAAGTGGCTCCAGTGAGAGAAGGGGGTACCACTGGTAAAGCTAGCCCCGAGCACCACCGCCACCCCAAGACCCTTCTCAACTTCAACCGTAAAACACTCGTCTGGATAATCTTGAGGAATGACCGATGCACTCTCTCGTTTACATCTGCAACAGGCCACGAACACTTAGCTGAGTTCGGATGGGAGGGAGGGTTGGTCTCGAGCACATATTGATAGGATTCGGCTGGGTTCCTGTGAGCTGCCACCCGTTCACGTGTACCCACAGAGGCGGGGTTCGAGCCTTCTCGGCCTCCCGGTCTCCCTATCGAGATCCCCTCTATGGCTCTTTGGCATCAGCCCACTAAAATGGTCAATTACTTTATGAATGGGCAATACCATACTACCACTTTGGAGGAGTTCAATGTCTCCATTGGATTCATCCTGCCCAGGGAGGCATTTAGGACTCTGTAAGAACTCAGGAGGTCATTCTGCCTCTCAGGCCCACCCCATTTTACCACTCAAGACATGTGGCATGACCTCAGAGGGGATGATATGGCGGACCTCTTGATGCAGGGGTTGGATCTCACCGCTCCGCATCCGCCACAAAGTGCGCGGGAGGCACCGTCCACGGAAGGAGAGTCAGGGAGACACTCCCTCCCCCAACTCTCTTCCATCTCCTCTACCGCATGCACCAGAGCGGCCGCCTATCCAAGGGACTTCTCGAGGGCCCTGAGATTTTCGGGAGCAGATCCACGGGGGCCATCCTCGCAGCTCCCCCCCCCATCACCCCTCTAGCAGAGATAATGGGTGCCCTGGCCAGGAAGAGCTGGCCAGCCTTCGACCTTAGCCCATTACCGGGTCGATGCCCTGGTCAGCATGGGGGACGCCGTCAGCAGACCAGGGGGTCAGCTTTCCCCTAACACCCCACCCTGGACTTCGAGCGTCTTACCTCCAAGGGAGTGGTCACGGTAACTATGCAAATCTCGCACCCCCCACTTCCCGCGAGCAGGCAACAGCCCCCACAGCAATATATACGACTTCGCTGGCATGCACCAGCATATGGACTATTTGACGCAGCAATTCAGCCAGATAGCAGTGTGGCGAAGAAGATAGAGATCGCTTGCAGGAGACCCCAGGATGCTCTCATGCAGGCCTTTGAGAGGCCAAACGAGATCCCAAGAGCAGCAAGTACATACTGGCAGGAGTGGAGAACGGCATATGACTAGGATTACAAATGACGAAATCGAACAGGTCCGACTTTCGCTACAACATGTATAGATATTTCCCCACTCGCCCCCTTCTGTGAGATGATGATAAGTCTTAGGGGGCGGTACGGGTTAAAATAAGAGTTGCTGTAATGAAATTTTCTTTATTAATAAAATTTTATTTCCCGCATTCTTTGCCTTCTTTTACAAAAGCCAGTCTAACAAAAAAGAAAGCTTAGAAAGGAAAAAGGCATATCAAAATAAAAAGCCCAAAATCCATAATTGAAGAAAAAAGAAAATAAAACCGCGAGGAAAAGGCAGTGATAAAAAATTAAGACTACCCTAACTAATAAAAACCAACGCCTACTCAAGCAAAAAAAGTCAAACACAAAAAAGAAGACTCGGACTATACCAGCAAGAGTCGGAATAACCACCAACAAAAAATCAAAAGAACAAAATCCCCAGGATCAATGAAGCTGGATGACAACAAACCAAATCCCCGAAGATACTTGGATGACCATCAAGAAGACCAAAGAGATCTCACCAGGAGAGCCTTGCATGGGCCAGATATGAAACGGTAAGCCGCCTACCACCCTGTATGGGGGTTCACACCTGGATCGGTCCCACACAACGGACCGTACCACCCTGATGGGAACTTCAGACCCATCTGATCCCACACAACGGACCGTTACCAGCCTTGACTGGGTTTATACCTATTAACCGAGGATTCTTCGGCTACCAAGAGAGGATCTGTAGGTTTGACCACTCATCAACCGAAAGGATCGGCTATGTCCAAGAGTACAGAAAATTTGGAGGTTCTACCACTCATCAGCCGAAGGATCGGCTACGTCCAGAGAAGTATCCGGAGGTTACTACCGCGTGTCTGACCAAAGGGATCGGCTACGTCAAGAGTAGTATCCTGAGAGGCGCACAAACACAACATCTCCCCGAGGATCATCGCCCACACAAGACGGGACTGTCCAGAAGGGAGCCGGCCACGAGCTTCAACTCCTTTACCTTCCTGTCAACTGCCTGGCACAACAGCCAACAGATTGACTAGTCAGGTAAAGGGGGGCATCTGTAGACCCCAAATCTTGCCCAGCCTCCAAATAAAGTCGAAAGCTTCCTATTTGAAGACGACTAGAGCTTAACAAGCCACTAGGAGAGACTATTAGGCTCCGTACCAAGATAGGAAGGTTTTTTGGCCCAAAATAAAGTTTCTCGCCACGAAGGGACGAGGCCGCCGTCTGGGAATACCGGACCGCCGTCTCGTTTCAACGCCAGGACGAGACCGCCATCTCGATTTTCCAGACGGCGGTCTCGATACTCGCAAAAACGAGACGGCGGTCTCGATTCTCGCCAAGTCGAGACGGCGGTCTGGATTTTCCAGACGGCGGTCTCGACCCCGTGACATGAGCGAGACGGCGGTCTCGAATTACGAGACGGCGGTCTCGACCCTGTCAGGCGAGAACGGCGGTCTGGACCCTGACAGCGCAAAAAACTATAAATAGGGGTCCTCCCCCCTCATTTCCACACCAAGCAGCAAGAGCTCTCCCTTCTCTCTAGATTTTCTCTCTCTAAGAATCCCTCCGAGGCATTTCAGGAGTTTCTGAGCGTCTTTAGGCATAGACTGAGCGTTCTAAATCTTCTTAAGAATCCCTCCGAGGCATTTCTGGAGTTTCTGAGAGTGTAGAGTGAAGGGTTGCCAAAACGCACCTTTTTTTTGAATATAAAGCTTGCTTTGGAGGTGCATATCCTCATTCTCTATTCTTTGAAATTACTGCCATTTAAATTATGCAATAGAAGCTAGGGCAATGTAGTCATATATTTAAATACCGCATAATAAAAGGGTAAAAGCGCAATTTTCCAAGTTTAATTATTCGCAAATAGCCGGCCTATCATAGGGAACCCGAAAGGGGCGTCGTAAAGGGACTAATACTCCCTTTACACGTAACTAACTCCCTTACCCAACTCTGGTTCTAATGACCAAAGTTGGTTTTCGAAAACCAACGCCTTTTTAAACCCCTTTTCCGATGTTTATGGTAAAAATATCGGTGGCGACTCCATAGAACCCAAAATAAATAAGTCCTTGGGTTAGCCCGGTTGTCGGACAACTCAAGGACACTTTTCGAAAACCTCGTCTCTAGGTTAGCTCGGTTATCGGACAACCTAAGGACGTTGTAATCACCAATAAAAAATGCGAAAAACAAGAAGAGTCGAAAAACCATCGCGTTGCTCCGACCGCGCCCCCGTTTTCGGGGAGGCGGCGACAGATGGCGACTCCGCTGGGGAAGCCTAGAGAGTTGATCCCATTTAGTGATGGGCTGGCTTAACAATAATTAAACCAAGAAAATAAGCACTTTTACCCTGCCTTGTATTATAACATGTTTTATTGTTTGGCTTTCAATAAACTGTTGTTTGTTTATACTTACGCAATTGCTTGATATATAAATTGCACACAAGTCCCTTGCACACTACAGTTCCTCCTATACCCGGGGGCAAGTGAGATAACCATAGGGAGTGGGTGGCAGGTACGGTTCGCTGCAGTTAGGGCCTTGTGCCCACCAGTGTGATCGGAAACCACCACTCAAGGTGATAACCTTCCTCTTTTGGCAACAAGACCGACTCTGGCCTTAGTATTGAGCATGGTCGGACGGCTGGAGAGTGGGGACCCTATAATGGGGGCACCTTGGGGGCCTTAGCCTGGTGAGAACAGTTAGAACCTACCCTAACCAATACACTTTTCTGCAGGAGAACCCTACCTCGTGATAAAAACGAAATCTCGCCTGTTCGGGGATGATTGAATTGTGTGTGCATATGTTTGTTGCATTTGTATGTTGCATAGCATAAACAAACAACAGAACAAAATCACAAAAAAATATTTTACAAATAAACACCCTTATCTCGGACAGTCTGCCTTTTAGCTAGCCTGGTTTCGAGTTCTTTGTAAGCTAAGTAGCCACGCTAGTCCGACAGAAGAGATAAGGGACGCTAAATATTTCTTTCGCATAAAGCCATATTTTATCTCGGACAGTCCGCCTTTAAGCTAGCCTGGTTTCGGGTTCTTTGCAAGCTAAGTAGCCACGCTAGTCCGACAGAAGAGATAAAAGGCTATAAAATAAATAAATAAAATATAAAAAATACAAAAACATCAAAAATATATATAAATAAACAAACTTCTGACAAAGTCAACTCATCCATATTACATCATATCATGAGTAAAGAAAAAACCAAGAGAGAAAATAAAAATAAAGGTACATTCAGCATCATCTAAATAAAACCTCTCATACATAAGCATACTCATGATAGTTTAAAAGCACTCAACATTCATTAATAAAACTTTTTCGGACAATCTAGAAAGTGGCTGGTCCTCTCCCCACTCGAACTCGTGCACAAAAAGCCAAGGCAATGGAAAAATTAGAGGAGCAGAACCGAAAACTTTCTGCGGAAGTCGATACCCTCCGGGAGCAGGTAGCCCAACTAATGGAGGTCATACGCCAAGGCCAGAGCAAGGGCGCCGAGGGCCAAGCTGAGTATATCCCTCCTCATGAGGAAGAAGAGGAGGAGGAGCACTTCTTCGGTGATAAGGATGTTAAGACTGCTCGCATCCTTACCCCAGAAGTATCCAAACAACAACTCTCCGCCCTGGAGGAGAGGCTGAAGGCGGTCGAAGGGCATAACTTCGACGTCAAGGAGGTGGCTGACATGTGCCTCGTGAAGGACATCCGCTTCCCTCCCAAATTCAAAATCCCGGACTTCCCCAAGTACGCCGGGATGACCTTCCCCAAGAACCATCTTACGATGTATTGCCGTAAGATGGCCGCCCATGCTGACAACGAGAAACTCCTGATCCATTGCTTTCAGGAAAGTCTGGCG
The DNA here is from genome assembly GCA_963425845.1 of Sphenostylis stenocarpa. Classification (NCBI taxonomy): domain Eukaryota; kingdom Viridiplantae; phylum Streptophyta; class Magnoliopsida; order Fabales; family Fabaceae; genus Sphenostylis; species Sphenostylis stenocarpa. The sequence goes on from OY731406.1 coordinate 40,589,818, forward strand.
GACACGGCACTCAACTGGTACATGCAGTTGGAAAGAGGGCAGGTCCAGAACTGGAAGCAGTTGGCGGACGCTTTCCTCCGTCGTTACCGATACAACATCGATCTGACACCCGACAGGTCAGATCTCAGAGCTCTGAGCAAGAGGAACGACGAGCCCTTTAAAGCGTACGCCCAAAGGTGGAGGGAATTGGCTGCCCAAATAGAGCCCCCCTTGACGGATAAAGAAACAATGGCTATGTTCATAGACTCACTGACCGGAGCGTACTACGATAAAGCAATAGCCAGTACCTCCAACCTTTTCTCGGACATAGTCACTGTGGGGGAAAGAGTGGAGCAAGGGCTGAAGAGCGGCAAAATAGCACGACCCTCTCCTCCCAGCACATCATCCAAGAAACCCTTCAAAAAGAAGGAGGAGGTCGTGCATGCAATTAATTTCGCAACTCCTTCCTCCACCCCTCAGGCAGGACGGCAAAAGAAGGAGAGGAAATTCACGCCTATCCCCATCTCCTATGCGAAACTGCTGCCTCAACTGTTAGAGGCCAGCCTCCTGGCACGCGTTCCTCCCAAGAAGCAGCTGGAACCTCCCTACCCCGAGTGGTACAAGCCCAATGAAAAATGTAGCTACCACTCGGATGCACCAGGGCATTCAACCGACAACTGCTTGACCTTGAAGTATAAGGTCCAAGAATTAATTGACGCTGGTTGGATAACCTTTGATGCCTCTGCTTCCAGCACGGATGACAAGCCTCTGTCAAAGCCAGAGTAGCAGAGAGGGAGGACTGGGAGGATCAGCCCTAGGATCTTTTGTTTTTAAGCTTTTTCTATATCTCCTGCGACCCCCCGCCCGTGGCCGCAGGAATTTTGATTAAAAAGGGCTTGTAAATACATTCTCATTTTTCATTAATATACGAGGCATTCTGTCATATTCGTTCTTTTCCCTCTTCTATTTATTATTCTTTCAAAAATAAATTGAATGATAAAATCTATGACTAAAACAGAACCTAAAACGCATCATGTCTATGATTGATGAATCTCTGTGGACCCTGGAAACGGAAGATGAATGGATTGAGTCCGACAGTGAGCAGGAGACCATTTCTCCGGATATGCAAAGGATGCTGGAAAAAGAAACGCGCATCATACAACTGCATCAGGAAGAAATGGAAACTGTAAATTTGGGGAAAGAGGATGAGGATAAAAAGGTGAACATCGGCACCCAAATGGAAAGTAATATAAAAAAGGGATTGATACAGCTTCTGAGGGAATATGTGGATGTATTCGCTTGGTCATACCATGACATGCCAGGGCTCGACACGAGTATAGTGGAACACAGATTGCCACTGAAAGAGGGGTACCGGCCTGTAAAACAAAAACTTAGAAGAATCAAGCCCGACTGGTCCTTAATGATAAAGGAGGAGGTGCAAAGGCAGTTGGATGCCAATTTCCTAGTAGTTGCCAAATACCCAGAATGGTTGGCCAACATCGTACCCGTCATCAAAAAGACCGGGAAGGTCAGAGTTTGCGTGGATTATAGGGACCTCAATTGAGCAAGTCCAAAGGACGACTTTCCCCTACCACATATAGACACGCTGGTGGACCATATCGCTACTAACACGTTGTATTCCTTCATGGATGGGTACGCAGGGTACAACCAGATCAAACTGGCCGTGGAGGATAGAGAAAAAACCTCCTTCATTACACCGTGGGGTACCTTTTGTTATCGAGTAATGCCGTTTGGACTGAAGAACGCGGGGGCAACATATCAAAGGGCTATGGTCACACTATTCCACGACATGATCCACAAGGAAATAGAAGTATATGTGGACGACATGATAGCCAAGTCCAAAAATGAAATGGACCACATTCAATATCTCCGGAAACTTTTTGATCGACTTCGGAAATATCAACTTAAGCTAAACCCGGCAAAATGCACTTTCGGAGTACGATCAGGAAAACTCCTAGGGTTCATTGTCAGTGAAAGAGGAATCGAGGTGGACCCCGACAAAACAAAGGCAATTTTGGAAATGCCTCCGCCAAGCACAGAAAAATAGGTCAGAGGTTTTCTAGGCCGAATAAACTACATTGCCCGTTTCATCGCACAGTTAACAGATAAATGTATCCCCATCTTTAAATTGTTGCGCAAGAATCAACCAGCGGTGTGGAACGAAGAATGCCAACAAGCGTTCGATAAAATCAAAGCTTGTTTAACCAATCCACTAGTATTGGTGCCACCCGTTGAAGGGAGACCTCTGATCCTATATTTGTCGGTACTCGAAGAGTCCATGGGATGCATGCTCGGCCAGCATGATGAAACCAAAAAAAAGGAACGAGCCATTTACTATCTCAGTAAAAAATTCTCAGACTATGAAACCCGTTATACACCATTCGAAAAAACATGTTGCGCATTGGTGTGGGTCACTCAACGCCTCAGGCAGTACATGGCTCGACATACAACGTGGTTGGTCTCTAAAATGGACCCGATCAAATATCTCTTCGAGAAGCCCATCTTGACCGGAAGAATAGCTAGGTGGCAAGTTCTTCTCTCAGAATTTGACATTATCCACGTCACCCAGAAAGCTATTAAAGGAAGTCCCCTAGCGGATTATCTAGCTCATGGATCCACAGATGAATACCAATCTCTACAGGATGACTTCCCCGATGAGCACATTATGCACATCGAGCACGAAGAGACCAAAGAAGAGATGTGGACCATGTTCTTCGATGGGGCTTCCAACATGCTTGGACACGGGGTAGGAGCTATTTTGATATCCCCCGAAAAGAAACACATCCCTGTAACGGCTAGGCTTAATTTCGATTGCACCAATAACATGGCCGAATACGAAGCATGTGCGCTGGGAATCCGAGCGGCTTTAGATCATGGGGTCACTAAGCTCAAAATATTCGGTGACTCCTCCCTCGTCATCTACCAACTTAAGGGTGACTGGGAAACCCGAAACGCCAAATTAATCCCATATCTAGAATACATCCGCGAGATGGTCTCTAGCATGGAAAGCGTCACTTTTCAGTACATCCCTCGGGAAGACAACCAAATTGCCGACGCCCTCGCCACTCTATCATCCATGTTTGCCCTGGACTAGGAACATGAGATGTCAATCATTCAAGTCAAGCTGCATGATAAACAAGCTTTCTGCATGGCAATACATGACGAGCGCGATCAAAACCCCTGGTACCACGACACCAAGCGGTACCTCATGAAGGGAGAATACCCCGAGGGAATCAGTGACAATGATAAGCGAACCATTCGCAAAAGGGCCATAGGGTTCACGTTGATTGAAGGAACCCTCTACAAAAAGAGCCCCGATTCCACCCTCTTAAGGTGTGTGGACCGAGAAGAAGCCCAAACATTGATAAAAGAAATCCACAAGGGAACTTTCGGAACCCACGCACCCGGGCATGTCATGGCAAAGAAAATCCTCAGGGCAGGGTACTATTGGTCCACGATGGAAGCTGATTGTCACCAATACGCCAAGAAATGTCATAAGTGCCAAGTATACGCCGATAACATTCATGTGCCGCCCGCACCTCTCAGTAACCTGGCTACACCATGGCCATTTTCTATGTGGGGCATGGATGTCATTGGACCCATCGAACCTAAAGCATCTAACGGCCATCGCTTCATATTGGTGGCAATCGACTATTTCACCAAATGGGTTGAGGCGGCATCATACGCACACGTAACCCGGAAAGTGGTGACCACCTTTATCAAGAAAAACATTATATGTTGGTACGGCGTCCCTCATAAGCTCATTACTGATAATGGGACCAACCTCAACAATAAAATGATGGAGGAATTATGCCAAGACTTCAAAATCCAGCACCACAATTCCTCTCCGTACCGACCAAAGATGAATGGTGCAGTAGAGGCAGCCAACAAAAATATCAAGAAAATTATCCAGAAAATGGTGGTCACCTATAAAGATTGGCATGAAATGCTTCCTTTTGCCTTGCACGGCTACCGGACGTCGGTTCGAACCTCCACAGGGGCTACCCCGTTTTCCCTCGTATACGGAATGGAGGTCGTGCTACCAATAGAAGTCGAAATACCCTCTCTGCGAGTTGTCATGGAGGCCAAATTGACAGAAGCTGAATGGGTCCAAAACCGATACGATCAGTTGAACCTGATAGAGGAAAAACGATTGGACGCCATATGTCAGGGGCAAGCTTATCAGCAGAAAATCAAGAAGGCCTATGACAAGAAGGTCGATCCCCGCACTTTCCAAGAAGGAGATCTAGTAGTAAAGAAATTGCTCCCAGCCAAGAAAGACAAAATCGGGAAATGGGCAGCCAACTATGAAGGACCCTTTGTGGTCAAGCGAGCCTTCTCAGGGGGAGCCCTTATCCTCACCAATATGGACGGAGAAGAGCTCCAATATCCGGTCAACTCAGATGCGGTAAAAAAATATTACACCTAAAGACATTGCTCATGACCCGTCAGGATGAAAACTCACAAAGAGCGTCCTGAGCAAAAGATAGGGCCTATATACCTCGCTAGGATACGTCCTAGGCAAAAAGTAGAGGTGCAAAAAAAAAAAATAAATAAATAAAAAATAAATAAAAATGAGGAAAGAGGAATGATTACCTTAGCTGAAAACCGCAAAGGCGACTATGGTAAAACCTCCACAACAGCAAGCAAACTTCGCATAGTCTTCACTCCGGATTCAAGCATCTCAACTGAAGGGACCAGGAAAAATGGGGAAACAGAGGTCACAGACATGATTGTGGCACCCTCATACAGTTTAGCCAACCTTGGCCAGCCATGCTTACAAATTCTTTTGTAAACCCCCCATGTATAAATAAAACATCTGGTTATATCAATAAAATTATCTTTTTCTTCTCTTTACCTACCGGTGTAAATGCCTCTGTCTTAACGAAATATGAGCATGCATAAAATAAGCAATTAGAGAAAGCATAAAAAACAAAAGACGAATATCACCAACCAGGGCCATCCCAAGTAAAAAGTACAGGGTAGCCTGCCAGATCGAAAACCCGCAAAGGGCGGTCTAGGCAAAAGATAAGGCTTTCGAAAAAGGAAAAAGCCCATCAAAATGCCTCACACAAAGAATTAAAACCCGCTAGATCGAAAACCCGCAAAGGGCGATCTAGGCAAAAGATAGGGTTAAAACAAAAAGTGTAAAAACAAAAATCACGAGAAAACAAAAAGAAGGAATGTACTGGTCACTTTCTAAATGTCCTCAACTAAGATAAAATTGCATTAACAGCATCCACACACAAATAGTTGCACAAAAATGACTTTGTCAAAAGTAAAACAAACAAAAATACTGTAGGAAAATAGAAAGCATTCAGCCTCATGCTTGCATTCATGAAAAAAACAACCAAAGGTATCCCGGTATGATTTCGCCGACCTTTTGCCTTCTTTTACAAAAGCCAGCGTAACGAAAAAGAAGCTTAAAAAAAGGAAAAGGCATACACTCAAGAAAAAGCCAAAATCCAAAAAAAAAATCGCGAGAAAAAAGAAATAAACCGCGAGAAAAAGGCAGGACAAAAATTAAGACTACCTCAACCAATAAAAACCGACTACCCAGCAAAAGTCGGATAACCACCAACAAAAGTTAAAAATCCCCAGCAACCAATGAAGCTGGATGAACAACAAAGCAATAAACCCCGGTACAGTCCGGATGACCATTCAAGAAGACCAAGAATATCTACCAACACAGAAAGTCACTCCTCCAGAGAGTAGGCGCATGATCAGAATCAGTAAGCCGCCACCATCGCCAAAGGATCAGCTACCGCAAGAAGGGGCATCCAGAGGCACCAAACCAGACGAGAGTTCGTACTCGTCAACCAAAGGATCAGCTACCGCAAGAAGGAGCATCCGGAGGTCAACCACCAGATGGGGGTGCATACTCATCAGGCCTTACAGAAGAGGGCTTACCAGACGGGGGTTCATACTCGTCAAACACCAGATGGGGGTGTAAACTCATCAGGCCTTACAAAAGGGGGCTTACCGGGCGGGGGTTCGTACTCGTCAAACCGGATGGGGGTTCGTACTCATCAGCCGAAGGGGTCAGCTACCGCGTCGAAGGAGCATCCCAGAGGCGCACAACACATCTCCCCAGAGGATCATCCGCCACAAGACGGGACGTCCGAAGGGTAGCCGGGCAAGAGGGTCAACTCCTTTACCTTCCTGTCAATCTGTCTGGCACAACAGGCCAACAGTTGACTAGTCAGGTAAAGGGGGGGCAGCTGTAGACCCGAAATCTTGCCCGGCCTCCAAATAAAGTCAGAAAGCTTCCTATTTGAAGATGGTCGGAGCTTAACAAGCCACTAGGAGAGACTATTAGGCTCCCGTACCAAGATAGGAAGATTTTTTGGTCCAAAATAAAGTTTCTCGCCCTGAAGGGACGAGACCGCCGTCTGGGAATACCAGACCGCCGTCTCGTTTCAACGCCAGGACGAGACCGCCGTCTCGATTTTCCAGACGGCGGTCTCGATACTTGCAAAAACGAGACGGCGGTCTGGGTTTTCCAGACAGCGGTCTCGATTCTCGCCAAGTCGAGACGGCGGTCTGGATTTTCCAGACGGCGGTCTCGACCCCGTGACATGAGCGAGACGGCGGTCTCGAATTACGAGACAGCGGTCTCGACCCTGTCAGGCAAGAACGACGGTCTGGACCCTGACAGCGCGAAAAACTATAAATAGGGGTCCTCCCCCCCTCATTTCCACACCAAGCAGCAAGAGCTCTCCCTTCTCTCTAGATTTTCTCTCTCTAAGAATCCCTCCGAGGCATTTCCGGAGTTTCTGAGCGTCTTTAGGCATAGACTGAGAGTTCTAAATCTTCTTAAGAATCCCTCCGAGGCATTTCCGGAGTTTCTGAGAGTGTAGAGTGAAGGGTTGCCAAAACGCACCTTTTTTTTGAATATAAAGCTTGCTTTGGAGGTGCATATCCTCATTCTCTATTCTTTGAAATTACTGCCATTTAAATTATGCAATAGAAGCTAGGGCAATGTAGTCATATATTTAAATACCGCATAATAAAAGGGTAAAAGCGCAATTTTCCATGTTTAATTATTCGCAAATAGCCGGCCTATCATAGGGAACCCGAAAGGGGCGTCGTAAAGGGACTAATACTCCCTTTACACGTAACTAACTCCCTTACCCAACTCTGGTTCTAATGACCAAAGTTGGTTTTCGAAAACCAACGCCTTTTTAAACCCCTTTTCCGATGTTTATGGTAAAAATATCGATGGCGACTCCATAGAACCCAAAATAAATAAGTCCTTGGGTTAGCCCGGTTGTCGGACAACTCAAGGACACTTTTCGAAAACCTCGTCTCTAGGTTAGCCCGGTTATCGGACAACCTAAGGACGTTGTAATCACCAATAAAAAACGCGAAAAACAAGAAGAGTCAAAAAACCATCGCGTCGCTCCGACCGCGCCCCCGTTTTCGGGGAGGCGGCGACACCAAACAATGATTCAGTAGTCATCTCAGTTAAGTTTCTTGATTCTGATATAGCTGTCACCTTTGGTTGCCAAGTTCTGTCCAAACATTTTAGAATCTTGATGTTTAACTCTTCCTTGTCAAATGTCTTGCCTAATCCAATTAGATGATTGACTATATGCGTGAATCTTTTCTGCACATCTACAATGGTTTCACCTTGCGGCATTCTGAACAATTCATAGTCCCTAATTAATTCATGCTTTCTTGCCCTTTTCACATCAGAGGTACCCTCATGAGTGACCTCTAGAATCTCCCACATTTCTTTGGCAGAGGCACATTGAGAAACCCTGAAAAACTCATCAAGATTTAAGGCGGAGGTAATAATATTCTTAGCAGTATAATCATATTGTACTTTCCTATTTTCTGCATCAGTTAATTCAGCCCATTCTTTTTCAACAATTTTACCATCTACTGTATGAGTTGGTTTGAAAGGCCCATTAACAATTGTATCCCAAATACCCCTATCAAGAGATTCAATAAAGATTTTCATTCTAACCTTCCAGAAAGAATAATTCACACCAGCAAATAGAGGAGGCCTATTAATGGAGGCTCCTTCCGAAAAAGTCATCTTTCCCTCAGCCATTTAAACCTTTGGACCGAATTCTTGAGTAACTTACAAGAACCAACTTTGGTACCAATTGTAAGAATTAATGGTTGAGTTCAAAAGGGGGGGGTGAATTGAACTTTTGAAAACTTTTTCAAAAAACACTCTTTCTTTTGGAAGAATGATTAATCTTTATCCAATCTTTTATTAGGCAGACTTGGTTTTAAACAAAGTAAGAATATAAGCAAGAATTGAAAAGAGATGAAAGAAGAAATTCAACACAAGAGTTTATACTAGTTCACTCTTTTCTAGAGCTACATCCAGTTCTTGACAAACCTGCCAAGTTCCACTAATTCCAAGTGAGAATACAAACCAGTAGATATACACCAATCTACCCCAAGAACTATCTTACAACACCACAAGATAGACTCTTGAATTATCCACCCAGTAACTAAACCCAGTTACTGTAACCAGTGCAGATTCAAACCCAATCTACACAATTAACCTTGGTACAAGTATATGAAATGTGGACCCCTAATTTTGCCCGGCCTCTCAATAAAGGCTAAGGAAACTTCCTATAATAAGATAAAGCTTGCCCGACATCTCAAAATAGGCCAAGAAGACTTCCTATATGAAGATAAAGCTTCAATGGACGTCTATCGGCATCAATCGACGTCCGAATAAATAAAGGAAAACTTCCCGGGGGTCCCAGAACACAAAATCTTGCAGAAACAGTCGAGATGGCCGTCCCAGAAGTTGGGACGGTCGTCCCACATGCCCAGACGCCTGTCCCAAGCTCCAAACGGCCGTCCCAACTGGTTTTGATGCTTGGGACGACCGTCCCAAATCCAAGACGGCCGTCCCGACTTCTCCAGACACTCATCCCTGTTTTCCAGGCCCCAGACGCCCGTCCCAAGCTGCAAGGCTGCGAAAACTATAAATAGGAAGCTCATTTGCCACTTTTTCACACCCTAGACAACTCCAAACACTTGTCTTCTCTCCCTACTTCAAATGAACTCTCTGATTGCCTTAAAAAGGTAACAATCGGTTAAGGAATTATATTCCAGCATTCGATTCTTCTTTAAAATTTAGTAGAGTCGATCTTGTATTCGGGGAGGAGAGTCTTTGTAGAGCGGGGGATTGCCAAAACGCATCCTCACAGTTAAAGATTTGCAATACAAAGCTTGCTACGGAGGTTTTTTTCAATTCTCTTCTCTTTTATTGCTTTATTTATTGCTTTATGTATGCAATATAAAATAAAATCATGTAGAAAGCCATTTTTGAATATGGTATAAATAAAATAGGGTAATAGCGTAATTTCTCATAATCTTTGCTTAATGAATTAATCCATCATAGGGAACCTGAAAGGGGCGTTGTGGGGTGCTAACACCTTCCCCACACGTAACTAACTCCCTTACCTAACTCTGGTTATAATGGCCAAGTTTGGTTTTTATTAAAATCAACGCCTTTTTATCCTTTTCCAATGTTTATGGTCAAAACATTGGTGGCGACTCCATAAGAACCCTTTTTCGAAAACCTTGCTTTTATTAGAGGATAATATAGTTGTTGAGCACCTCGGAAGGAATGAACACATTTTAACATAAAACGCGAGTCTAAACCATCTTTTCGCGATCGCTCGCATAAACGTTCGAGATGTCCCTAGATGTCGGAACGGACGGTGGCGACAAATGGCGACTCCACTAGGGAAGCTAGAGATTTGATCCCATTTAGTGACGGATAAACTCAAAATAAGTAAAGATTTGAAATTACGCCTTTACCCTCTTCCGTATGTTTTATTATATGGCTTTAATAACTGCTATATGATTATTTTCTGCAAATTGTCTGAAATATAAATTGCACACAAAAACCCTTGCACACAACAGTCCCTCTATACCCGGGGGCAAGAGTGAATACCTATAGGGAGTGGGTGGCAGATACGACCGGCTTGTTGGCACATGGGGCTACAACCATTGTCAGAAACCACCAACTCAAGGTGATAACTCTCTTCTTTTGGTCTAAGGATGTCGACATGGAGTTCCGTGCATGACCCGACGACTGAGAGATTGAGAGGTCCCTAAAATGGGGGTACATTGGGGACCTTTGGCCTTGGTGAGAACAGTTTAGAACCACCTAAACCAAGCACATTTCTATAGGAAAACCCCACCTCATAATAGCGTGGCTCTGCTCGCAGATGAATGAATTGTGTGTGCATTCGTTTGCTGCATTTGTATTGATGCATTAGCATAAGGTAATCATACAATAGACAAAATAGTGAAAAACCCTAAAAATCATAAAAGTGATAAGATAAACCACTTTATCTCGGACAGTCTTCAGTTAAGCTAGCCTGGTTTCAGGTTCTTTGTAAGCTAAGTAGCCACATTGACCGACAGAAGAGATAAAGGGTCATAAAAAAATATAAAAACAATTTAAAGTAATAAAAAATACCTTGTTATAATAAAAAGATTCTTGGCAAAGTCGTATTATTCATACCATATCATCCAATAAGTGGTAAAACTAAGAGAGAAAATAAATACAACATGCATACACATCATTTTAATAAACCTCCAAAAAATGGGTCTTACGAGCGTTTTTTGGGAAAATTACTGGGCCAAATCCACTTTGGACATCCTAGTCAAAATCGGACATCCCAGTCAAAAGTTATTCCACTTTCAATATTTGTCGTCATAAAAAGTATTTTTGTAGTGCATGCATAAACACATTCATTCTAGGATTTATTAGATATCCTTAGACAATAGCGAAAGAGACCCAAGTGCGTTTATCAACTTCCTAGAAGAGATAAGTGCACTAAGGTATGTTGGAAACCTTTGAAAAAGGAAGTGTCGTCGTCGTTCGTTCCGACGTTCAGGGACATCTCGAACGTTTAATGCGAGCGGTCGCGAAAAGATGGTTTAGACTCGCGTTTTTTGTTAAAAATATGTTCATTGCTTCCGAGGCGCTCAACATTGAACTATCCTCTAATAGAAGCAAGGTTTTCGAAAAGGGTTCTTCTGGAGTCGCCACCAATGTTTTGACCATAAACATTGGAAAAGGAGAAAAAGGCATTGATTTTAATAAAAACCAAACTTGGCCATAATAACCAGAGTTGGGTAAGGGAGTTAGTTACGTGTGGGGAAGGTGTTAGCACCCCACAACGCCCCTTTCGGGTTCCCTATGACGGATTAATTCATTTAAGTGAAGATTACGAGAAATTACGCTATTACCCTATTTTATTCATACAGTATTTAAATATGGCTATTTACATGATTCTATTTACATTGCATACATAAAGCAATAAATAAAGCAGTAAAAGAGAAGAGAATTGAGAAGAACCTCCGAAGCGAGCTTTATATTATAAGTCTTTTACAAAGAGGATGCTTTTCGGCAATCCTTCGCTCTACAATGACTCTCCTCTCGATTACAATATCGACTCGACTAAAATTTTACTGAAGAATCGAATGCTGGAATACAATTCCTTAACTGATTGTTACCTCTTAAAGGCAATCAGAACGATCATTCGAAGTAGGGAGAGAAGAAGACAAGTCTTGGAGTTGTCTGGTGTGTGGAAAAGTGCCAAATGAGCCTCCTATTTATAGTTTTCGCTGCTCGGCACATCCGGGACGGCCGTCCGGGCCGGGACGGCCGTCCGGGTTGGGACGGCCGTCCCAAATGCATTTTTACACATGCTCGGGACCCCGGAACTTGGGACGGCCGTCCCACATTTGGGACGCGCGTCTCACTTGTCCTAGGATAGTTGGGACGGCCGTCCCAACTCTGGGACGGTGGTCTCAACCTGTTTTGTCCAGTTTTTGCGTTTTGGGACCCTGGGAAGCTTTCCTTGCTTTTTCCGGACGTTGGTTGATGTCGATATGCATCCGTTGAAGCTTTATCTTCATATAGGAAGTCTTCTTGGCCTTCATTAAGATGTCGGGCGAGCGTTATCTTCGTTGTAGGAGGTCTCCTTAGCTTTTATCGAGAAGCCGTATGAACTCCGTGTTGTTGTAGGAGGTCTCCTTGGTTTTTATTGAGAAGCTGGGCGAACTTTATCCTCGTGTGAAGTTTCCCTAGCTTTTATTTGAGAAACCGGGCAAAATTAGGGGTCTACAGCTGCCCCCCCTTCACCTGCCTAGCTAATTTGTTGGCTTGATATGCCGACAAAATTAGTTGGTAGGGGAAGGAGTTAACCCTTTTGCCCGGTCATCCTTCGGATGCTGCTCCTTGTTGATCCTCCGGATGATAAATATTTTGATAGGTACCAACCCCTATCTGGTTTGAGCCTTCTTTTATAAGGCTCTGGTGAGTATTTACCCTTCACCAGGTATAAGTCTGTATTTTACTAGACTTTAGTGAGTACCTACCCCCACTAGGTATGAACCTTGTTCTGCAAGGTTTTGGTGAGTACTTACCTTCACCTGGTATGAGTTCGCATTTTGCTGAACTCTTGTGGGTACTTACTTCTGAGGTGCTCAACGCTGAACTATCCTCTAATAGAAGCAAGGTTTTTGCACCCGTTTTTTGTAATGCTTCTGGTGAGTATTTTACTCTACCTGATGCATTTTGCTAATTTTTGATGAGTATCTACCCTCATCCGGTACAAACCTTATTTTTTAAGGCTTTGGTGGGTTTATTCTTCCACCTGGTATGAATCTGTATCTTGACAGATTCTAGTGGTTTTTACACCCCCACTGGGTGCGAATCTGCATCTTGACAGACTCTAGTGGTTTTTACACCCCCACTGGGTGCGAATCTGCATCTTGACAGACTATAGTGGTTTTTTACACCCCCATCGGGTGCGAACCTGCATCTTGACAAGGTTTTTAGTGGTTTTTACACCTCCACTGGGTGCGAACCTGCATCTTGACAAGGCTTTAGTGGTTTTTACACCCCCGCTGGGTGCGAACCTGCATCTTGACAAGGCTCTAGTGGTTTTTACACCCCCACTGGGTGCGAACCTGCATCTTGACAAGGCTCTAGTGGTTTTTACACCCCCACTAGGTGCGAACCTGCATCTTGACAAGGCTCTAGTGGTTTTAACACCCCCACTGGGTGCGAACCTGCATCATGACAAGGCTCTAGTGGTTTTTACACCCCCACTAGGTGCGAACCTGCATCTTGACAAGGCTCTAGTGGTTTTTACACCCCCACTGGGTGCGAATCTGCATCTTGACAGACTTTAGTGGTTTTTACACCCCCACTTGGTGTGAGTCTGCATCTTGACAGACTCTTTAGGATGTATTCTTTTGTAATCCATCCTATGGTCATCTGGTTTTAGAGATGTGTTTGGTGGCTTATTGTCTTTGATCATGCGCCTATTCCTTGGGGAATGATTTGGTTTTTCTTCTTGACTTTTTAGTCATCCGGTTTTTACCGGGGATTTTTGGCTTTTTAGCCATCCGGCTTTTGCCAGGGATTCTTTGTTTTGGCTTTTTCTTTTAGGCATCCGACTTTTGCCGGGGATTTCATTGTTTTGGCTTTTTAGCCATCCGGTCTTGGCCGGGGATTCTTTGTTTTGGCTTTTTCTTTTAGCCATCCGGCTTTTGCCGGGGATTTCATTGTTTTGGCTTTTTATCCATCCAGTCTTGGCTGGGGATTCTTTGGTTTTGGCTTTTTCTTTTAGCCATCCGGCTTTTGCCAGGGATTTTTGCAGATTGCCTCTTTTTAGGCAAGGATCCATTGGGGATTTGTTGATTTTTGTTGGTTGTGCCTCTTGATTAGGCGGATGCTTCAATAGTGGTGAAGACTTTATATTTGTTATTTTTCGCCTCTGCATAGGCTGATGCTCCTCTTGAGGATATTTGTTTTTGATAATACCTCTGAGTAGGCAGATGCTTTATTGGAAGCTTTGGGCTTTGGGCTTGTATTGCCTCTTGCGTAGGTTGATTTCCCGTTTTTTGGGGATATTGGCCCTTTGCTTGCCTCTGAGTAGGCATAGGCATTCTTGGGAGTGAAGGTTTTGCCTTTCACTGGGGATATTCATATTGGGTGTTATAGGCGATTAACTCCCTGAGGATATGAATTTTGTATTTTGCCTTTTGCTGGTAGGCTCGCTGGGGATTTTTTTCTTTTTGGTAATCCACCAGGGATTTGGTTGTTTCCTGGGGATCTATTTTGAATTGCCCCCTAGGGAGGAATGGAGTTTTTGACTCCTTATTTGACGTTGTTGTTTGAGCTGGCTTTGCCTATGCTCTTATTCCTGCTGGGGAATGGATTTGTATGTGCCCCTTTTATGCACATTGGCTTTTTTTGGATGAAAAGATATTTTTTTTTCTTTTCATTTTTAGCGATCCCTGGGGAATTTTTCTTTTCTTAGGGGATCTAATCCTTGATTTGATTTTTTTTTATGATGATGGAGTCTTGAGCTCCTGGTCTCTTGTGAAGCTCTTCATTGAGCGGAATGAAGAAATTTTCTTCTTTTCTTTTTTTGGAGATTCACCGAGGAGTCTGTCGGTTTCCTGGGGATCCAAATTTGATGATGGAGTCTTGGCTCCTGGCTTTGTGAAGCTTCTTATTTGAGCTGGAAGATGGAAAAATTTTTGTTTTCCTCTTTTTGTCTTTTTGTAGACTTTTCTTGATATACTCTTCTTGGAGATTTTTTATTTGGCCTTTTTCGTTGTGGCCTCTATTGGGGAATGAAAGTTTTTCTTTTCTTTCTTTTTGTTGCCCCCTGGTGATGTGGAGGATTCGACTCCGTATTTTCTTTGATGGACTCTTGTGTAGTCCTTATTCTCCTTTGGGGAATGAAGCGGAGACTCTTGATGAATTTGCTTGATGACTCATGTGGCGACGAAGCTGAGTCGTGAGGTAATCTTTTTTGTTTTGCCTCTGGAGTAGGCAATGATCCTCTTGGGGATGATCAAGCCTTTCCGTTGGCTTTTCTGTTTTGATGGTTTCCTTCTTTCTTGGATGGAAGGATGTTGATTAGAGCTATCACTACAAGAAAAACATCAAATAGTGACCGAAAATTCGGTCACTAAATCTACAAAATCGGTTACTAATTAAAATAGTGACCGAAATAGTAACCAACTGGAATCGGTCACTATTTCCTTGGTCACTGATTTTAGTGACCGATTCAGTGACCGATTCAGTGACCGATTTAGTGACCGATTTAGTGACCGAATCAGTGACCGAATCAGTGACCGAATGGAATCGGTCACTATTTCCTTGGTCACTGATTTTAGTGACCGATTCAGTGACCGAATCAGTGGACCGATTCGATGGCTCGATTCGATGATCGATTCGGTGATCGATTCGGTGACCGATTATATATAACCAAATCGGTCATTGAATCGGTCACTAAATCAATGAAAAAGTTAATCAATAACAAATTTAATTATTTTTATTTATTTACACTTTTATTATATCTATTATTTATTTTCCCTATTTCTTAATTATATTATATTTTGCTTATTTAAGTTTTTATTTATATTTATTTCCCCTATCTTTATTATATTTTTTAGAAGTTTAACTTATTATTAGGTGGTTTATTGTCATTGTCAGGATTCGAACCCGGTACCTTAGAGTTGGAGGTTGAAACTCCAACCATCGAGCTACTAGGATCTTTTAATAATAACTTACAAATAAATTATATTTATATACAAATAAATGTATATCAGTATAAATATATAAATATAAAATCTATAAATAAAAATATATTTATATATTTTAATATATAAAATCTACAAATAATGGTATATTAGTATAGTATCGTATATTTGTATTCTAATTTTTAATTAAATTAAAATTATGCTAATAATGTATATTAATATATGAGGGGATAATATTGATATATTTGTATATATATATATATATATATATATATATATATATATATATATTTATATATTTATATATTTATATATTTATATATTTATATATTAATATATTTATATATTTATATTTTTATATTTTGATATATTTATATATTGATATATTTATATATTTATTTATATACTTATACATTTATATCTTTATATATTTATATATTTGAAAAAAAATATTAAATTTTAAAAATAATATTATATTTTTAAAAATAAATATTAGAAAAAGATTTAAAAATATATATAAATTATATTTACATTTACAAAATATTAAAGATATATGTTTATATCTTTACATATTTATATATATTTATATGTTTATATTTTTACATATATTTATATCTTTCCATATTTATATATTTATATATAAAGATATTAGTTTTGTATACAAATAATATTATAATATAGTATATTATACTATTAGTATAGTATACAAATAATATGTTAGTATAGTATAGTATACAAATTATTAATTTTGTAATTTATAAACAATGAAAATAATATAATGGTATATTGGTATAGTATATTTGTATTCTAATTTTTAAATAAACTAAAATTACGCTAAATGTATAATAATATATGAGAGGATAATAAATTTAATCCAATTACTTTTATAAATATATAAATATAAAATCTATAAAATATTAAAAATGATATTATATTTTTAAAAACAAATATTAGAAAAAGGTTTAAAAACTAGTATTATCTTAAATTTATTAAAAGTATAATTAAATCTCTATTTTCTTAATTTTTTTTTTAAACTTCTCAATTCTACATTTTTGTAAGTTCTATCATTATATTATATCATCCTCATCTCCTCCCATGTTCTACTTTATCTTTACAATAGTCAATATTCTTAACTAATTTATAGTTTTAATTATAATTTTTTAGTATATATTTAGAAATTAATCAATTCTAATATATTATTTGAAAAACTAATCAATTCTAATCAATAATTTAGAAAACTAATCGATTATAATTAATTATTTGAAAAAATTATCAAATATGATCGATCATTTCAAAAATATAATCGATCAGAATCAATTATCGCTCAAGCGAGACTAGACTCGCTCAAGCGAAATACAAGTCGAGAGTACCAATTTTGTGCAGAGGCGTTCGCTCGAGCGAGAAAGTTGTCGCTCAAGCGACATACAGTTTAGATAGCGGTTACACAGAACCGCTCTTAAAAGCTCACTTAGATAGCGGTTAACGTTGAACCGCTATTATATGGTTTCCATTATGATCGGTCAGAATGCAATTATGACCGATCATAACTATTTTAATCGATTAAAATCTAGTTTCAATCGATTAAAACAATTTCTGCATAGCGTTTTAATCGATTAAAACTTATTTTTATCAGTTAAAATAACTTGAAAACTTATATTAACTATTTTTTTTATATTATGTTTTTAAATTTTCTATTAGAGAAAACCTTTCAGAATTCAAAATGTTAAATACTTTTAAATATTAAAATTAACTTTATCAAAAATTAGGAAAAAAAATTAATCCAAAAGAGTTCAAAAATGTATTATAATATTGTCAATTTTGAGTTTAATTATATGGTTCATTCTCAAAGTAGAAAAATATAATTTTAATACTAAAATTAAAAGATTAAATAATAATAAATTTAATTCTTTAAATTCGAGTAGCTAGAAACTAAAATTATAGTTTCTCTGTTTGAAATAATTAAAATAAATATTTAAAAATAAAAATCAAAACTAGTATTATCTTAAATTTATTAAAAGTGTAATTAAATCTCTATTTTCTTAATTTTATTTGTTTCAAACTTCTCAATTCTACATTTTTGTAAGTTCTATCATTATATTATCATCCTCATCTCCTCCCATGTTCTACTTTATCTTTACAATAGTCAATATTCTTAACTAATTTATAGTTTTAATTATAATTTTTTAGTATATATTTCAGAAATTAATCAATTCTAATCTATTATTTGAAAAACTAATCAATTCTAATCAATAATTTAGAAAACTAATCGATTATAATTAATTATTTGAAAAAATTATCAAATATGATCGGTCATTTTGAAAATATAATCGATCAGAATCGGACTTCGCTTGAGCGAGAGTAGTCTCGCTCAAGCGAAATACAGCTCAGATATCTAATATGCACTTTAGATAGCGGTTATGAAGGAACCGCTATTATATCCTCTCAATTATGATCGGTCATTTCAAGTTATGATCGATCAGGATCGTATTTCGCTCGAGCGAGAGTAGTGTCGCTCAAGCGAAATACACCCGAGAATGCGAATTCGGTGCACTTGGAGTTTCGCTCGAGCGAGAACATTTTCGCTCAAGCGAAATACATTTTAGATAGCGGTTTCACGAGAACCGCTCTTAAAAGTGAACTTCTAATAGCGAGTTAACCATTAACCGCTATCTTAATTATACTTTAGATAGCGGTTAAGGTGGAACCGCTATCATATCATCTCAATTATGTTTTGCAAAATGCCTCTACAAATGTTTTTAACAATTAAAAACAAAGTATTTTGACAAAAGCTTTCTCAAATGCCTCTACAAAGTATTTTTCACAATTATATTGAGTTTAATTCTACAAATTAAAAGATTAAATAATAAATTTAATTCTTTAAATTCAGTAGCTAGAAACTAAAATTATAGTTTCTCTGTTTTAAATATTTAAAATAAATATTTAAAAATAAAAATTAAAACTAGTATTATCTTAAATTTATTAAAAGTGTAATTAAATATCTATTTTCTTATTTTTATTTGTTTCAAACTTCTCAATTCTACATTTTTGTAAGTTCTATCATTATATTATCATCCTCATCTCCTCCAATGTTTCTACTTTATCTTTACAATAGTCAATATTCTTAACTAATTTATAATTTTAATTATATTTTTTAGTATATATTTCAGAAATTAATCAATTCTAATCAATAATTTAGAAAACTAATCGATTATAATTAATTATTTGAAAAAATTATCAAATATGATCGATCATTTCAAAAATATAATCGATCAGATCAATTATCGCTCGAGCGAGACTAGACTCGCTCAAGCGAAATACAAGTCGAGAGTATCAATTTTGTGCAGGGGGCCTTTCGCTCGAGCGAGAAAGTTGTCGCTCAAGCGAGATACAGTTTAGATAGCGGTTACACAGGAACCGCTCTTAAAAGCTCACTTAGATAGCGGTTAAGCGTTGAACCGCTATTATATGGTTTCCATTATGATCGGTCAGAATGCAATTATGACCGATCATAACTATTTTAATCGATTAAAATCTAGTTTCAATCGATAAAAACAATTTCTGCACAGCGTTTTAATCGATTAAAACTTATTTTTATCAGTTAAAATAACTTGAAAAGTTTTAGGCGAAAGTTTTGCAGTATTTCAATCGATTGAATCGCGAACAATCGATTAAATCAACTTAGAAGATTTTTTGTAAAGTGTTTTTAATTTATATAAACGTTGTCAGTATCGAGTTAAAACAAATCGTTAAAGAATCAAGAACGTATTAATGGATTAAAAGAAGTTTTAACAGATTAAAAGCTGCACTTTTAACATATTAAAAGAATCTTTTAACAGATTAATTAAACCAGATGATTTTGAAAATCTTCTATAAAAACAGTTTGGCTTGAACTTTTTTAACATACATTGAATATATCATCTTTAAAAATAAATAAATTTATATATATATATATATATATATATATATATATATATATATATATTTTTGCATTTTAATTTTCAAATATTAATTTTTTTATGAAATTAATTTTAATTAAAAAAATTAAAGTGTATATATATATATATATATATATATATATATATCCAACTATTAAATTATTCAAGATATTAATATAAATTTAAAATATCAATTCAAGTAATTAAAATAATTTTAATTTTTTATAAATACATTGAAATACATTTTTATTAACATACAAGTAATATATATATATATATATACACACATATATATATATATAAAGAGACTAAATTAATAATTAATTTAATTATTGATTTAGTGACTAGATTCGATGATCAGAATCGATGTGATCGGATTCGGTGACTAGAATCGATGTGACCGATTCGGTGACCGAATTAGTGACCGAATTAGTGACCGAATCAGTGACCAGATTCGGTGACTAATTTAATAATCAATTTTATTTTTTTATTCACATGCTAAATTAAAAAATAAAATCAAATAATTATATTACTAAATTATTTAATAAGTTAGTAAACAATTTTTTTAAATATTTATAATTTTATTAAAAATGTTATCAATTATTTTAAATCATTAAGTAAATTTATATTTAAAATATTTTAAATAAAATATTTATATAAATGAAAAATAGTAATCGAGTTTAAAAATTATTTTTTTAGTGACTTGAAATTTTAGTCACTAAATCGAGTTACTAAATATAAAAAAAATCAGTCACTAATTTCAGTCACTATTAACCATTTTTGTAGTAAATAATTACATAAATTAAATATAGATTAATTAAAAAAATAAATTAAATAATAAAGTGACTTGAAATAGTAACAGATTTTTGTGACCGAAAATTCGGTTACTATTTCGGTTACTAGACTAAAAAATAATAATTTGGTTACTGATTCGGTCACTGATAGTAACTAAATTTTTCGGTCACTGATTTCGGTTACTATTTGACATTTTTCTAGTAGTGTATTTTCTTTGAAGCTCTTTATTTTGCTGAAAATGGTCTTGATTTCTCCTTTTTCTTTCGCGATCTTGATATTTATCGCGAGTTATTTGAAATCTGGCTTTTTATCACGTGTTCCTTTTTATTTTATAATTTTTGTACACGTGGGCTTTTGGAATGTAAACAGAAATAACAATGTTTATTCATTACTTCTTTTGTTTTTGTGATACATTCAAAACATTTTCAAATTACTAGAAAATAAAAAGGAAACTATCTCCTAATCATCTGCCTCTGGACTGGAATGGGCAGATGGTGCTGGCGAAGGTATGCGGCGGAGCAAGCGGCGCTGGAACCTTGCTTGAGTCTGGACCAAGCCTTCTATCTGGCGGTCCGTCCTGTCCTGCCTCATAGTCAGTTGGTTGAACTGCTCTCTCATGAACTGGAACTACCCTTCCATGTAGGCATGCTCGTCGTCCAGGCGTCGGTATAAGCCAGCATAGTCAGGATCATATGACTGCTGCTGGGATTCTGAGGTCGTAGGGATGTCTTGCGGTGTGTCGAAATCCCGCATATCCATCGAGATTGAGACGATTGGGTTTAAGATAAACCCTGATCCTTGCATGCTGAGGATGTTCATGTGGGCCAACATCGCGCCATTGATCGGATCTGGTTGGAGGCTAGCCGGGATGTCTTCTCCATCAGTACATCCCCAATATTCAGCTAGAGGGGTGAGAAGGGGAGCTATTATGATGGCTCCTGCTGGACCACGAGTTCCGTAGTCCTTAATAGCTTTCAGAAAAGCATAGTCGGGGTTGCACCTATGCCGTTGATGCATGCAGTAAACGATGAAAAGGTCGGCTAATGTTACCTTCCCTTGGCTCTCCTTCCGGCTATGTAAGGTCCCGGCTAACAACTTATGGCATATGCGAAGCGGGGGAGAGAAGGAAGCTCCTTTCAAGTGTGTTGGCAGGTTGTGAGCTCCAGTGACCTCTTTCCACATGTTGGTGGTGGTGAGGGTAGCTGGCTTCTCGAGATATGTCGCCCTATACTCTGGCGTCCTGGTGTTTGCCCTCTGATAGAAGCCCATGATGACATTGAAGTCATCTAGGAAAGTCGTCTGGTAGGCACCGTCCATCCAGTAAGAGACGGCTTGAGTGGGCGGCACTCCGGGCATGGTAGAAGGCATTTCGGCCAGATTGACCGAGGCAAGGAATTCCATCGTAGCAGTACGGTGGATCCGGGTAGGTGGCTCGCGGAGCAGAAAGTCCCATCCTATGTTGTGGATGAACCTTCTGACGTCTTGATCCCATCTGAACATAGCCAGGATTTCAAAATCCAGACGCAGCATGGGATACCAGGAGGATTGTTGGATATTCTCCAATCTTTGTTGGTGTGGCTCTGCCAGCAAATTGTTGGTAATAGTAGTTCCTCTGGCAGCGGGTCTGGTGCGCTTTCTCCTGGATGAGGCTTCTCCTCGTTCCATTGTCAGTTCTACTTGCTTAAGAGTGCTAGGAGAGTGTAGAAAGGGAGGAAGAGCAAGATATGAAGCTTGGAATGGGGTTCTAGAGCCAAAACCCGCGCCCCACATATATAGGCCGCGCATGGAGGTTTGGGACGACCGTCTTGGTTGAGACGGCCATCTCAATTGAAATTTCTGCACTTGGGCTACCAACTGAAACATGGGACGGCCGTCTCGCCTGGGACGCGCGTCCCAATTGAACTTGGGCCACTTGGGACGGCCGTCTCGAGCTTCCTGGGTTGGTTTTTTGTTTTTTTGAGTTAATTTTCGTGTTTTTGAAGAAACTGAAGATATGATTCCCTTCATTTATCCTTTAATGCATGTAATGTTTCATGATATGCATCCTATGATCTATTTCAGTTAATATTTCGAAAGTTTTAACTGATGTGCTTTGACTTCGGGCGCATTCTTGCTTGTTGTGCCTTCATGTCATCTTGTTTCTTGATCAACAAGCTAAGCTTGTACAAATTTGCCGTCATGGACCTTTCTTGCTATGGCCGAAGAGCAATCTTTTGTTCGTAGGGCAACTGCCATATCACTGCCCTCCTTCCTTTCCTTAGGGATTTCGACCTTCCTATTGATCACTATGTTTCCACATTCCTCTTTATTACTTGAATGCTTTATAGTGAAATGGTCAAGAGAAGAGAAAGAAAAGGATTTACAACAAAGGCTTGTGTTTTAGAGGGATATTTTTTTGTAATAGAGGTTTTTGTAAGAATGGCTAGCCATGGTTAGTCTGTGTTTAGGCTAGTTTAGATAAACGTTTCATTCTTATGATGTGGCGTCGTTGTTTACTGATTTGTGGCGCCCTTTTGTGATTGACTAACTTCCCTAGTCCGCCCTTTCGGGTTTTCAGCCGAGGATGCTGTGCTTATGTCCTAACTTTTGTCTAGGTTTCCTTTTTATATTTTTTTTTTAGGAATACCTAGCGGACTTTTCATAACCCTACCTTTTGCCCAGGCTACCCTTTATTATTGTTCGGGTTTCCTGCCGAGTTTACCCTAACTTTTTGCAGCCCCCTTTATGGGTTTCCCACCGGGTATTTTGCCCTTTTATTTTCTTGTCTTGGCCTTTGGCCTTGACGGGCATTGCTTTTTTGTATACATATATATTTTTTTTTTGCACAACATTGTTGAAACTTGATTTTATTGAGATAAAATTTATCCATGTTTCTAGTTAATCAATCGTATTTGACTTTGCTTTGTGACGCGTTGATTGTTCTGACGCATTTTGGTACAAAACGTTTATCTAAACTTTGTTTATTAAAAATGGGGTATAGACATATTTAGCAAGAAAAGAAGCAGATAGTAAGAATAGCATTCTTTTGTAATTTCGGAGAAATGTGTGCCCTAGAGATGCTCGGGGGCCGGGCATACCCCGAGGAGTGATCTCTAATAGTCACTAGGTTTACATCCCTTAGAATTGGAAGAAGGACACCTAATGACTAACGCTACCCTTTGCGCTAATACCCCTCCTTTTCGGAATATCGTCTTCGAGGGGTAAGACTTCCTTGTTTTCCGTATGGTTTGATCTTTCGTGGGGTCGTACCCTAAACCATACTTTAGAGGATTATCTTTGAAATCTGGTGGCTCTTTTATTCCTTGGGCGTTCTTTCCGAGCCCCTGTCCTGGGCGATATCCATATTTTTTCATTATATGGGCCACCTTTGTATTGCTGGGGAGTCTTTCTATGTTAGCAATTTCGAGCGCTTGAAAAGATGTTTCAAGAGCCTCTTCAGCCGCATCCACATATGGTTGGACAGACGGTTTACTGATTAGAAAGTCTTCTTCAGCTTGAACTGTGATGAGTTTATCATTTGTCACAAACTTGACTTTCTGGTGAAGCGTTGAAGGTATTGCCTTAGCGCTGTGAATCCAAGGTCTACCAAGGAGACAACTATATGCTGGCGTGATATCCATCACGTGGAAGTCTATGTTAAAAATAGTAGGACCAATTTGAATTGGTAGACTAATCTCTCCTACTACTTCTCTTCTTGACCCGTCAAAGGCTCGAACAATTGTATTACTCGGGCGCATGTGGGTTCCTTGCACTATTATCTTGTCAAGTGTGCTTTTAGGCATGACGTTTAAGGATGACCCATTATCCACAAGAACTTTAGAAATGAGATATTCTTTGCATTTGACAGAGATATGCAAGGGCTTGTTATGATTTGACCCTTCCAAAGGGAGTTCTTCATTGGTGAAGGTAAGATGATTATTGGCTGTAATATTACCAATAATCCCTTCAAACTTGTCTTGGGATATTGCATGCGGAACGAATGATTAATTCAAAACCTTTAACAGTGCGTTTCGATGTGGTTCCGAACTCATTAAGAGTGATAACAAGGTTATCTTAGCAGGAGTGCGATTGAGTTGATCGATGATGGAGTACTCGCTTTGTCTTATGTACTGGAGTAACTCATATGTCTCCTCCTTAAATTCTTTTTCTTCTTCGGCCTTATTTTTCACTTTATCCTTAGGAATATTATCTGGTAATTCCTTGGGGGAGTATATTCTTCGGCTTCTTGTCATGCCCCCAATACCAGCTATGTTGGAGATATCTTGATTGACAGACGATTCTTCTGAGTATCTCCAAGGTACAGCTTTATTTGATGAATAAGGGAAAGGCCGAGGCACGAATAAACATAAGGGTGTTATTGCCTCTTCCCTTTTATTGATTGGAATAACCAACGGTGCTTGTTTATTATCATCTTTGGGTTTGTCGACCGTGGTAGAGATTTTGATGACGAAAGGCTTCTTTTCCATTTATTCTAATTTGTGGAAAGCACATCAATTAATCCTTTCTTTTTATTATCTTTGTTATTAAAATGAGGAGGGATGTATGAATGTATGCAACTTATGAATGCAATAGATAGTTTAAGGAAAAAAACTTTTTATTTCAACTAGAAAGTTTTTATCCTTCTATACAATGCTTTGAAGCAAGTGTTGACAAAAACAGAGAAGCTTGAAGAATCCTATAGGCAAATTAGGCTTTTTTCGTAATTCGTCTTCAGCTGTTCTCACATGGCTTCTGAGCGTCTTGATTTGCTCATGTACCGCCTGGCTCATATCTTCATTATATCGACGAGCCTCTTTTATCTTTTCTTCTTGATGAACGATCAAGGCATGTTGTTGGTCAGACCTCTCTATTACTTGGTCTCTTTCACGAAGCAATTGACCATATTGAGCTAATCCATCTCTTTCTTTATCATGTAGCTCCTCTAGGTCTTCTCTGTATTTTTCAGCGGTTTCCCACCACTTTTGTGCTTCTGACCGAGTTTCTGCTAGGTCATCCTGTATTAACTTGATCGTTTTTGCCTGTTCTGCAAGCACACTCTCAAGATGTTCTATTTCATCACTCATATCCCAGAATAGACTATCTTGTTCAAGCCTTGGAATTTTCATTGCTTGTTTAGTCTCTTCTTGATAATCAACACAATCATTCTTAAGGCGCTCTATTTCATGGTCCTTCTTTTTACATTGCCTTTTTAGACCATCTATTATAAGGGTTGCTTCTTGCTCTTTTTCTTCGAAGGCCCTCAGCTGAGCTTCCATGACTTCAACCCTTTTATTTAAGGCATTGACCTGCAATTGTACCTCTTCATTGACTAACGTTGTAGTGATTGTAGCGGATGGTTGGGGTATCCCTCTACTTTTCCTCCATTCTTCATATTCATGGGATGTAGATACCTGAACCTTTCCGAGTTCTTTATCTCCCATATAGACTGGTCTTTCCCATGCTTTCCGTACAGCGGATACTTCTTCAAAGCTATGGGAAAAATGTCATAGACTCAACCCTTTGAGCTCTTCTTGAGTTGGCACAGTCTGGGTTCTTATGAGTTGTCTCATAGCTATTTTAGGAGAGTAAGCTATACAACCCTTGAGGCCTAGTAGCGGTATGCTCAGGTAATCTCCGCATCGTACAAGAATATAACCGGGTCGGAACCAAGGGCAAACCCATGATACATGCTCTATGTTCCAATTTTCTAACTCGGTTTTCCACTCTAAGGCTTGACGATGTTGAAGAGGGATCTTTGAAAAACTCCTTAAAGGATTGGGGAATACGCCCATGTGACTTGAAGCGTAGAAGTGAGTAACGCCCCATACGTATAGCAATGAAGTGCAGCATCTAAGTGTTTTCCCCTGTTTCTGTCGGCAAAAATCTACTGAAAGCAGGGTATCAACAAGAATTGCAGGTATAAGACTCTTAGAATATACATCCCAGGCAAAGAATACATCTATTGCAGCATGATCCACAGTGTTCACATGAAATGGAAATAATACGATTCCGAACATAGCCAATGCTAGAGCTTTGCTAAAGGTAGACCAATCTTTCTTTTCAGCCAAAGAGATTAAATGGTCTTCTATTATGGTCATCTTCCAACCTCGGATGTTCCCTTTCCCCTCTAGGGTGGATTGATGAGGTGGCAGTCGTATGATAGTAGCAACCTTGCTCACAGCTACATATACTCCTGAGCATACATAGACCCCAGTTGATTGAGGCCATCTAACCATGAGTTCATATTCTTCTAAGGTTGGTACTAAGTCAAACTGCGAAAACTCAAAGTAGTGCAGATTGGGATTCCAGAAGTGTACCAATGCTCTAACAAAGATCGGATCGATGTTGATTTTCAGGAGGTCAAGAATTCTTCCATAAGATTTCTCAAAATTAGCAATGACCTTTGGCGGCATATATGTACTCAACTGCCTTAACTTCTCTACACGTCATAGAAGGATTTCCACTTTCTTTAACTGTCTATTACTGGATCCCTCCATTATCTAAAAGAAATGAAAAATGCATGATATGAGGATGAGCTCTTGTAAATGCATGCATGTAAGTGTTTGTTTCTCTAAGTATTATCATGTTTTATTCCTAATATGATACATGATAGTACTTGGTTTTTCTTAAGAAACAAAACTATCTATATGGATGTTTATGAATTTTGATGAAGAGAGTCCTATTTTCTTCTCTTATTATTTTGATGAACAAAAGTTGTATTAATTGTAAGACTTATATCTAGAATCTTTTTATTAGGTATTTTTATGGCTTTATATTGTATTTATGTTTTTTGTGACCCTTTATCTCTTCTGTCGGTCAACGTGGCTACTTAGCTTGCAAAGAACCTGAAACCAGGCTAGCTTAACTGAAGACTGTCCGAGATAAAGGTGGTCTTATCTTATCACTTTTTGATTTTATGGTTTTTCATTTTTGTTTGTTATATGATTACCCTATGCTAATTCATTAAGACAAATGCAGCAAACGAATGCACACACAATTCATTCACCCACGAGCAGAGCCACGCTTATTTAATCACGAGGTAGGGTTTTCCTGCAGAAACGTGCTTGGTTTGGGTGGTTCTAAACTGTTCTCACCAAGGCCAAAGGTCCCCAAGGTGCCCCCATTATAGGGACCTCTCAATCTCTTAGTCCTCGGGTCATGCATGGAACTCCGTGTCGACATCCTTAGACCAAAAGAAGAGAGTTATCACTTTGAGTTGGTGGTTTCCGACAACGGTTGTAGCCCCGTGTGCCAACAAGCCGGTCGTATCTGCCACCCACTCCCTATAGGTATTCACTCTTGCCCCCGGGTATAGAGGGACTGTTGTGTTCAAGGGTTTTTGTGTGCAATTTATATTTCAAGCAATTTGCAGAAAATAATCATACAACAATTTATTAAAGCCATACAATAAAACATACGGAAAAGGGTAAAGGCGTAATTTCAAATCTTTACTTAGTTTGAATTTTATTCGTCACTAAATGGGATCAACTCTCTAGCTTCCCCAGTGGAGTCGCCATCTGTCGCCGCCGTCCGTTCTGACGTCCAGGGACATCTCGAACGTTTAATGCGAGCGGTCGCAAAAAGATGGTTTAGACTCGCGTTTTTTGTTAAAAATATGTTCATTGCTTCCGAGGCGCTCAACACTGAACTATCCTCTAATAGAAGCAAGGTTTTCGAAAAGGGTTCTTCTGGAGTCGCCACCAATGTTTTGACCATAAACATTGGAAAAGGAGAAAAAGGCATTGATTTTAATAAAAACCAAACTTGGCCACTATAACCAGAGTTGGGTAAGGGAGTTAGTTACGTGTGGGGAAGGTGTTAGCACCCCACAACGCCCCTTTCGGGTTCCCTATGACGGATTAATTCATTTAAGTGAAGATTACGAGAAATTACGCTATTACCCTATTTTATTCATACAATATTTAATATATGGCTATCTACATGATTCTATTTACATTGCATACATAAAGCAATAAATAAAGCAGTAAAAGAGAAGAGAATTGAGAAGAACCTCCGAAGCGAGCTTTATATTATAAGTCTTTTACAAAGAGGATGCTTTTCGGCAATCCTTCGCTCTACAATGACTCTCCTCTCGATTACAATATCGACTCGACTAAAATTTTACTGAAGAATCGAATGCTGGAATACAATTTCTTAACTGATTGTTACCTCTTAAAGGCAATCAGAAAGATCATTCGAAGTAGGGAGAGAAGAAGACAAGTCTTGGAGTTGTCTGGTGTGTGGAAAAGTGCCAAATGAGCCTCTTATTTATAGTTTTCGCTGCCTGGCACATCTGGGACGGCCGTCTGGGCCGGGACGGCCGTCTGGGTTGGGACGGCCGTCCCAAATGCATTTTTTACACATGCTGGGACCCCCTGGAACTTGGGACGGCCGTCCCACATTTGGGACGCGCGTCTCACTTGTCCTAGGATAGTTGGGACGGCCGTCCCAACTCTGGGACGGTGGTCTCAACCTGTTTTGTCCAGTTTTTGCGTTCTGGGACCCTGGGAAGCTTCCCTTGCTTTTTCCGGACGTTGGTTGATGTCGATATGCGTCCGTTGAAGCTTTATCTTCATATAGGAAGTCTTCTTGGCCTTCATTAAGATGTCGGGCGAGCGTTATCTTCGTTGTAGGAGGTCTCCTTAGCTTTTATCGAGAAGTCGTATGAACTCCGTGTTGTTGTAGGAGGTCTCCTTGGTTTTTATTGAGAAGTTGGGCGAACTTTATCCTCGTGTGAAGTTTCCCTAGCTTTTATTTGAGAAACCGGGCAAAATTAGGGGTCCACAGGAAGTTAGCACACTAAGGTGGGTATGGTACCCTTAAAACATAGGCTTTTAAGAAGATACCAAAGCTATTGTCTAAGGCATATCTATTTCACACTAATCATTTGAGATAAAAAGCTATAATAAAAATCGTTAAAATCATTAAAATCATTTAGAAAGTGGCTGGTCTTCCGCCCGTCCTCACGCGTGCTCAGAAAGCTAAAAAGATGGAACAACTAGAGGAGCAAAACCGAAAGCTCACCATTGAGCTTAATACGCTGAAAGAGCAAATGGCTCAGATGTTAGAAATGATGCGCCAACAGAATCTCCATAAAGAGGGTCCTCAGAGTGGACAAGCCTCTCACCAAGAAGAAGAAGAGGAACCTCACGATGAGCATGACCAATCTGATACAAGAGCAGTACATATTCATGCTCCGGAAATATCAAAGCAACAAATTACTGCCCTAGAGGAGAGGTTGAGAGCCATGGAAGGGCATAACTTTGATGTTAAAGAGGCGGCTGATATGTGCCTCGTTAAAAACATCAAATTCCCTAACAAATTCAAAACTCCAGACTTCCCAAAGTACATGGGAATAACTTGCCCCAAAAGCCATCTTACGATGTACTGCCGTAAGATGGCTGCATATGCTGACAATGAAAAACTCCTGATCCATTTCTTTCAGGAGAGCTTAGCTGAATCAGCCCTAAACTAGTATATGCAACTAGAGGGAGGGCAAGTCCAAACATGGAGACAACTGGTAGATGCCTTCCTTCGCCGTTACAAGTACAACATCGATCTGACTCCGGATAGGTCAGATCTACAAGCTTTGAATAAAAGAAACGATGAACCCTTCAAGGCATATGCTCAGCGTTGGAGGGAATTAGCATCCCAAGTAGAACCTCCTCTATCCGACAAAGAAACCATATCCATATTCATCAATTCGTTGACGGACCCCTATTATGATAAGATGATAGGGAACACATCAACCCTTTTCGCAGATGTGGTAACCGTTGGTGAAAGAATAGAGCAAGGACTGCAGAGCGGAAGGATTGCACAACCTTCCTCTTCTAACGCATCATTCAACAAGTCCTTTGGCAAGAAGAAGGAAGGAAGCGTAAATGCCATCAACCTTGCTACTCCTTCTCCCTCTTCCAGCTGGGCAGTCACGCAGACAAGAGAAAAAATTCACCCCCATTCCAACCTCTTATGGGAGTCTATTGCCAAAGCTGTTAGAGGCCAAACTCCTAACATGTATCCCTCTGAAGAAGAAAGATCCACCTTACCCCCGTTGGTACAAGCTCAACAAAAAATGTGATTACCACTCAGGCGCTCCTGCGCATTCCGTGGAAGATTGCATCAACTTAAAATATAGGGTTCAAGAATTATTGAATGACGGGCAGATTACTTTCGATGCTCCCGACCCTTAGGTGGATGACACGCCTCTGTCTCAATCGGAATGACAGGGAAGACCAGCTGATTAAGGCTCCTCATTAAAATAAAATATATAAATAAATCAAAAGTAAAAATAAAAAATAATAATAAAAAGCTTCCGATGCATCTCTCGCAGTCTGATCTTTTGATTAAAGAGGCTCTATGTATATATTTCTCTTTTCATCAATACAATGAGGAATTTTTCACAATATTCATATTCTTCTCATTCTTTTCTTTCTCATTCCAAAATAATTAAATAAAATCTAAACCCAAATAAGGACCATATAAACAGTCATGTCTATGATTGAAAACTCTCTGCGGGATCTGAAAGCCAAAGGTGAATGGATTGAGTTAGATAGTGAGGAGGGGACCATTTCCCCGGACATGCAAAAACTGTTAGAAAAAAGAATTGCCCATCGATAAAGATATCTCCAATATAGTCAGCATTGGGGGCATGACGAGAAGCGAAAGAATTTATTCCCTAAGGAGCTACAAGATAATGCTCCTAAAAAACAAAGGAAAAGTAAAGAAACCGAAGAGGAAAAGAAAAAAGAATCCAAGGGGAAGATTAAGTAGACCTTGGATTCACGGTACTAGGGTACTTTCTTCAACGCTCCACCGGAAAATCAAATTCGTGGTAGGCGACAAGTTGATCATGGTTCAAGCTAAAGACTACATTCGAATCAGCGACCCGTCCACCATACCTTAAATGGATGCGGCTAAAGAAGACATTTGAAAATATGGAAAGACTTCCTAGTAATATGAAAGTGGCCCATATAATGAAGAGATATGGATACAACCTAGGACAAGGGCTTGGAAAGGATGCTCAAGGAATAAGAGAGCCACCAGATTTTAAGGATAATCCTTTAAAGTACGACCATACAAAAGATCAAGTCGTACAAAGAAAAGCGAGGTCTCCCCTCCATACCTTAAAGACGATCTTCCGAAAGGGAGGGATATTATCGTCAAGGGTAGCATTAGTCATTAGATGTCCTTCTTCCGATTTTAAGGGATGTAAACCCAATGACTATTATAGATCACTCCTCGGGGTGTGTCCGGCCCCCGAGCATCCCTAGGGCACACATTTTCCCTGAAATTACAAAAGAATGCTATTCTTACTATCTGCTTCTTTTCTCGCTAATCATATCTATACCCCATAAATAACCATGATTAGGCAAATGTTTTGTTCCAAAATGCGTCAAAACAATTTAAGCGTCATAGACAAAATAAAGTCCGTTAGGTATCCCAAAAAATGGAAAAGGGGAACCTAGACAAAAGTTAGGACTTAACACAATATCCTAGGCTGAAAACCCAAAAGGGCGGACTAGGAAAGTTAATCAGTCACAAATAGGCGCCATAAAGTAATCAGCTGAAGACACCACCTCATTAAAACAAAACGTTTGTTTAAACTAGCCTAAATACCGACCAACCTTGGCTAGCCATTCTTACAAAAACTATTATTTCAAAAAAAATCCACTAAAACACAAGCCTTTGCACTAAATCCCTTTCTTTCTATTCTCTTGACCCTTCATCATAAAGCATTCAAGTAATTGACTGGGAAATGTGGAAATATGGTGATCAATAGGAGGATTGAAATCCCTAAAGGAAAGGAAGAGGGGCATTGACATGACAATTGCTCTACATTCAAAATGATTACTCTTCGGTTATAGCAAAGATTCGAGACGGCAAATTGGTACAGCTAATCATGTTGATAAAAACACATGATGATGGAAGTAAACTTAACAGAAGCTAAATGGGTTCGAAGCTGATATGACCAGCTAAACCTTATTGAAGAAAAATGACTGAATGTTATATGTTGTGAGCAAGCCTATCAAAGGAATGTAGACCCCTAATTTTTCCTGGTCTCTCAATAAAGGCTAAAGAGACTTCCTACAAACAAGATAGAGCTCGCCTGGCATCTCAATAAAGGCCAGAAAGACTTCCTATATGAAGATAAAGCTTCAACGGGCGTCTATAGGCATCAACCGACGTCTGAATAAAGAAAGGAAAGCTTCCCAGGGGTCCCAGAACACAAAAGTTGGCCGAAACAGGTCGAGACGGCCGTCCCAAGGTTGAGACAGCCGTCCCAACCTTCCCTGGCCAAGTGGGACGGCCGTCCCAAGTGGGACTGCCAGTCCCAGCTTTTCAGGGGGTCCCAGCCTTCATAAATCATGCAGTTGGGACGACCGTCCCAACCCAGACGGCCATCCCAAATGTGCAGGCAGCAAAAACTATAAATAGGAGGCTCATTTGCCACTGTTTCACAAACCAGACAACTCCCAGTATTTGTCTATTCTCTTCCCTCTTCGAATGAACTCTCTGATTGCCTTAATAAGGTAATAATCAGTTAAGGAATCATATTCCAGCATTCGATTCTTCTGTAAAATTTAGTAGAGTCAGTGTTGTATTCGAAGAGGAGAGTCTTTGAAGAGCGAAGGATTGCCAAAACGCATCCTTACGATTAAAGATTCGCAATACAAAGCTTGCTACGGAGGTTCTGCTCAATTCTCTTCTCTTTTACTGCTTTATTTATTGTTTTCTGTATGCAATATAAAATAAAGTCATGTAGATAGCCATTTTTAACATTATGCAATAAAATAGGGTAATCGCGTAATTTCTCGTAATCTTTACTTAAATGAATTAATCCGTCATAGGGAACCCGAAAGGGGCGTTGTGGGGGTGCTAACACCTTCCCCACATGTAACTAACTCCCTTACCTAACTCTGGTTATGATGGCCAAGTTTGGTTTTTATTAAAATCAACACCTTTTTATCCTTTTCCAATGTTTACGGTCAAAACATTGGTGGCGACTCCAAAAGAACCCTCTTTTCGAAAACCTTGCTTTTATTAGAGGATAGTTCAGTTGTTGAGCACCTCGGAAGCAATGAACATAATTTTAACATAAAACGTGAGTCTAAACCATCTTTTCGCAACCGCTCGCATAAACGTTCGAGATGTCCCTGGACGTCGGAACGGACAGCGGCGACAAGGAAAATAAAAAAGGCTTACAAAAAAAAAGGTCAACCTTCATATTTACCATAAGAAGGATTTAATGGTAAATAATGTGCTTCCGGCCCAGAAGAATAAAATTGGAAAATGGGTGAAAAATTATGAAGGACCCTTTGTGGTCAAACTAGCTTTCTCGGGAGGAGCTGTTATCCTTGCCAATATGGATGGAAAAGAACTTCGACACCTAATCAACTCTGGTACGGTAAAGAAGTATTATGCTTGAAGACATTGCTCAAGACCCATCAGGAATGAAAACCCGCAAAGGGTTTTCAATGGATTTCCTAAAAACAAGAGGCACAATCAACAAGAAATCAACAAATGCTCAATGGATTCCTGCCTAAATTAAGAGGCAATCATCAATAAACCCCAGCAAAAACCGGATGGCTAAATAGAAAAAAGCCCGAAACCACAAATCCCCAGGAGATTCCTGCCTAAAATAAGAGGCAACCAACAAGAAATTCCGGGCAAGACCGGATGGCTAAAAGAAAAGCCAAAAACAAAGAATTTCCGGCAAGACCAGATGGCTAAAAAGAAAAGCCAAAAGCAAAGAATCCCCGGCAAAGCCAGATGGCTAAACGAAAAAGCCAAAAACAAAGAATCCTCGGCAAAACCGGATGGCTAAACAAAAAGCCAAAAACAAGAAATCACCAGTAAAACTGGATGGCTAAACAAGAAAAGCCAAAAACAAAGAATCCCCAGCAAGACCGGATGGCTAAAACAGAAAAGCCAAAAACAAAGAATCCCTGGCAAGACCGGATGGCTAAACAGAAAAGCCAAAAACAAAGAATCCCCGGCAAAGCCGGATGGCTAAACAAGAAAAGCCAAAAACAAAGAATCCCCGGCAAGACCGGATGACTAAAAACAGAAAAGTCAGAAAGAAAAATCAATCATTCCCCATGAATGAGCGCATGATAAAAAACAGTAAGCCGCCAACACATCTCTAAAACCGGATGAGGGTTTGTACTCATCAAAAGATTGACTGCCAAAGAGAGCATCTTAAGAGCCTTACAGAACGGGGCTCGTCTCGAGTATAGCAAGTGCGAACTCGAACATAGTGGGGGAAAGTACCCACAAGAATCTAGCAAATACAAACCAATGGATCGGCTTCCTCACCGAAGGAGCATCCTGCAAATCTAAGGATCGACTACCTCACCAAAGGAGCATCCTACAAATCAAAGGATCGGCTTCCTCACCGAAGGAGCATCCTGCAGACCGAAGGATCGGCTACCTCTCCAAAGGAGCATCCTGCAAACCGAAGGATCGGCTACCTCACCGAAGGAGCATCCTGCAAATCAAAGGATCGGCTACCTCACCAAAGGAGCATCCTGCAAATCAAAGGATCGGCTTCCTCACCGAAGGAGCATCCTGCACACCGAAGGATCGGCTACCTCACCGAAGGAGCATCCTGCAAATCTAAGGATCGGCTACCTCACCAAAGGAGCATCCTGCAAATCAAAGGATCGGCTTCCTCACCGAAGGAGCATCCTGCAGACCGAAGGATCGACTACCTCTCCAAAGGAGCATCCTGCAAATCAAAGGATTGACTACCTCACCAAAGGAGCATCCTGCAAATCAAAGGATCGACTTCCTCACCAAAGGAGCATCCTACAAATCTTAGGATCGGATACCTCAGTGAAGGAGCATCCTGAGGCTTCACACTTGTTAGCTATGAGGTCAGCTACCGCATCGAAGGAGCATCCCAAAGCTACGAAATTCATACTCATCAACCACAGGATCAGCTACCGCATCGAAGGAGCATCCTGGAAGTTCACATTCATTATCCGAGGGGTCAGCTACCGCATCAAAGGAGCATCCTAAGGGAAAAATCTTCATTCACTAGCCGAAGGGTCCGCTACCGTATCAAAGGAGCATCCTGAAGCTTCACACATATCGTCTGAGGGATCAGCTTCCCCAGTAAGGAAGCATCCTGAAGACAACATCATATTGCATTTATCATCCGGAGGATCAGCAAACTTCAAACGAAGGAGCATCTGAAGGATAACCGGGAAAAAAAGGTTAACTCCTTCCCTACCAACTAACTTTGTCGGCAAATTAGGCCAATAATTAGTCAGGCAGGTGAAGGGGGGCAGCTGTAGACCCCTAATTTTGCCCGGCCTCTCAATAAAGGCTAAGGAGACTTCCTATAACAAGATAAAGCTTGCCCGACATCTCAAAATAGGCCAAGAAGACTTCATATATGAAGATAAAGCTTCAATGGACGTCTATCGGCATCAATCGACGTCCGAATAAAGAAAGGAAAGCTTCCCAAGGGTCCCAGAACACAAAATTCGGCAGAAACAGTCGAGATGGTTGTCCCAGAAGTTGGGACGGCCGTCCCTGTAGACCCCTAATTTTGCCCGGTCTCTCAATAAAGGCTAAAGAGACTTCCTACAACAAAGACAAAGCTCGCCTAACATCTCAATAAAGGCCAAGAAGACTTCCTATATGAAGATAAAGTTTTAACGGACGTTTATCGGCATTAAACAACGTCCGAATAAAGAAAGGAAAGCTTCCTGGGGGTCCCAGAACACAAAGGCTGGCCAAAACAGGTCGAGACGGTCGTCTCAAGGTCGAGACAGCCGTCCCAACCTTCCCTGGCCAAGTGGGACGGTCGTCCCAAGTGGGATTGCCAGTCCCAGGTTTCAGGTGGTCTGAGCCTTTGCAAAAGAGACAGTTGGGACGACCGTCCCAACCCAGACGGCCATCCCAAATGTGCAGGCACGAAAACTATAAATAGGAGGCTCATTTGCCACTGTTTCACACATCAGACAACTCCCAGTACTTGTCTATTCTCTTCCCTCTTCGAATGAACTCTTTGATTGCCTTTAAAAGGTAACAATCAGTTAAGGAATTACATTCCAGCATTCGATTCTTCTGTTAAATTTAGTAGAGTCAGTGTTGTATTCGGAGAGGAGAGTCTTTGTAGAGCGAAGGATTGCCAAAACGCATCCTCAAAGTTAAAGATTCGCAATACAAAGCTTGCTACGGAGGTTCTGTTCAATTCTCTTCTCTTTTATTGCTTTATTTATTACTGTCTGTATGCAATATAAAATAAAGTCATGTAGATAGCCATTTTTAACATTATGCAATAAAATAGGGTAATCGCGTAATTTCTCGTAATCTTTACTTAAATGAATTAATCCGTCATAGGGTACCCGAAAGGGGCGTTGTGGGGGTGCTAACACCTTCCCCACACGTAACTAACTCCCTTACCTAACTCTGGTTATGATGGCCAAGTTTGGTTTTTATTAAAATCAACACCTTTTTATCCTTTTCCAATGTTTACGGTCAAAACATTGGTGGCGACTCCAAAAGAACCCTCTTTTCGAAAACCTTGCTTTTATTAGAGGATAGTTCAGTTGTTGAGCACCTCGGAAGCAATGAACACATTTTAAACAAAAACGCGAGTCTAAACCATCTTTTCGCGACCGCTCGCATAAACGTTCGAGATGTCCCTGGACGTCGGAACGGACGGCGGCGACAGATGGCGACTCCACTGGGGAAGCTAGAGAGTTGATCCCATTTAGTGACGGATAAATTCAAACTAAGTAAAGATTTGAAATTACGCCTTTACCCTTTTCCGTATGTTTTATTGTATGGCTTTAATAATTGCTGTATGATTATTTTCTGCAAATTGTTTGAAATATAAATTGCACACAAAAACCCTTGCACACAACAGTCCCTCTATACCCGGGGGCAAGAGTGAATACCTATAGGGAGTGGGTGGCAGATACGACCGGCTTGTTGGCACACGGGGCTACAATCGTTGTCGGAAACCACCAACTCAAGGTGATAACTCTCTTCTTTTGGTCTAAGGATGTCGCCACGGAGTTCCGTGCATGACCCGAGGACTGAGATATTGAGAGGTCCCTATAATGGGGGCACATTGGGGACCTTTGGCCTTGGTGAGAACAGTTTAGAACCACCCAAACCAAGCACGTTTCTGCAGGAAAACCCTACCTCGTGATTAAATAAGCGTGGCTCTACTCGTGGATGTATGAATTGTGTGTGCATTCGTTTGTTGCATTTGTATTTGTCGCCGCCGTAAAAAAGGAAGGCGGTCAGAGCGACGCGATGGTTTTTTCGACCCTCTTTATTTTTCGCGTTTTTTATTGGTGGTTACAACGCCTTTAGGTTGTCCGATAACCGGGCTAACCTAGGGGCGAGGTTTTCGAAAGTATCCCTGGGTTGTCCGATAACCGGGCTAACCCAAGGACTTATTTAATTTGGGTTCTATGGAGTCGCCACCGATATTTTTACCATAAACATCGGAAAAGGGGTTTTAAAAAGGCATTGGTTTTCGAAAACCAACTTTGGTCATTAGAACCAGAGTTGGGTAAGGGAGTTAGTTACGTGTAAAGGAAGTGTTAGTTCCTTTATGACGCCCCTTTCGGGTTCCCTATGATAGGCCGACTACTTTGAATAAATAATTAAACTTGAAAAATGTGCTTTTACCCTTTTATTATGCGGAATTTAAGTTTATGACTACAT
This sequence comes from Sphenostylis stenocarpa, assembly GCA_963425845.1. Lineage (NCBI taxonomy): Eukaryota > Viridiplantae > Streptophyta > Magnoliopsida > Fabales > Fabaceae > Sphenostylis > Sphenostylis stenocarpa. The sequence continues at coordinate 40,627,782 of OY731406.1, forward strand.
GGCCCTAGCTTCTATTGCGTAATTTAAATGGCAGTAATAAAAATAGAGAGGGAGAATATGCACCTCCAAAGCAAGCTTTTATATTTTAAAAGAGAGGGTGTGTTTTGGCAACCCTTCACTCTACAACTCTCAGAAACTCCAGAAATTCCTCAGAGGGATTCTAAAGAAGATTTAGAACGCTCAGTTTATGCCTAGAGACACTCAGAAACTCCGAAAATGCCTCGGAGGGATTCTTAGAGAGAGAAAGTCTAGAGAGAAGGGAGAGCTATGTTGATTCTGTGTGGGGAAAAAGGGAGAAATGACGCCCCTATTTATAGTTTTCCGCGCCTGACAGGTCGAGACCGCCGTCTGGAAAGTCCAGACCGCCGTCTCGTTCATGGCAGAGGGTCGAGACCGCCATCTGGAAAATCCAGACCGCCGTCTCGACTAGGCGGGAATCGAGACCGCCGTCTGGAAAATCCAGACCGCCGTCTCGACCTTTGCAGGAATCGAGACCGCCGTCTGGAAAATCGAGACGGCGGTCTCGTCCTGGCGTTGAGACGAGACGGCGGTCTGGTCCTTCCAGACGGCGGTCTCGTCCCTTCAGGGCGAGAAACTTTATTTTCGGGCCAAAAAACCTTCCTATCTTGGTACGGGAGCCTAATAGTCTCTCCTAGTGGCTTGTTAGGCTTCGGCCGTCTTCAAATAGGAAGCTTTCTGACTTTATTTGGAGGCCGGGCAAGATTTGGGGTCTACAGCTGCCCCCCCTTTACCCGACTAGTCGACTGTTGGCTTGTTGTGCCAGACAGGTAGACAGGAAGGTAAAGGAGTTGACCCTCTTGCCCGGCTACCCTTCGGACGTCCCGTCTTGTGGCAGGTGATCCTCTGGGGAGATGTTGTGTTTGTGCACCTCTGGAATACTACTCCTGACGTAGCCGATCCCTTTGGTTGACACGTGGTAGAACCTCCGGATACTACTCCTGACGTAGTCGATCCTTCGGTTGATGGGTATAAACCCCCCATCAGGCTGGTAGTTGCAGTCCGTTGTGTGGGACTGGATGGGTATGAACCCCCCATCAGGCTGGTAGTTACAGTCCATTGTGTGGGACTGGATGGGTATGAACCCCCCATCAGGCTGGTAGTTGCAGTCCGTTGTGTGGGACTGGATGGGTATGAACCCCCCATTAGGCTGGTACGGTCCGTTGTGTGGGACCGGATGGGTATGAACCCCCCATCAGGGTGGTACGGTCCGTTGTGTGGGACCGGATGGGTATGAACCCCCCATCAGGGTGGTAGTGGCGGCTTACTGTTCAGATGGCCCATGCGCCGTTTACTGGGGAGTGATCTCTGTGTTGGTAGATTGTTTTTTCTTGGATGTTCATCCGGGCTGCGCCGGGGACTTTGTTGGTTGTTCATCCAGCTTTGTTGGTTGCTGGGGATTTCTTTGTTTTTGACTTTTGCTTGATAGTCGAAATTTTGTTTGGTTAAGGTAGTTGTTTTAATCATGCCTCTTTCTCGCGGTTTTATCTTTTCTTTCCTTGCGATTTTGGATTCTGGCTTTTTATTGAGCATGTGCCTTTTTCTTTTTTAAGCTTTTTTTTGTTATGCTGGCTTTTGCAAAAGAAGGCGAAGGATGCGGGAAATAAAATTTTATTTATAGGAAGTTTTATTACAGCGATTTTTCAACCAGTACAGTCCCTAAGAGTCATCATCATCAGAAGGAGTGCGGTGGGGGAAATGTTTATACATGTGGTAGCGGAAGTTGATTTGTTCCTGGATTTCATCGTTGTAATCCTCTTGGAACGTCGCCCACTCCTGCCGCATCCTCTGCTGCTCTTGGCGGATCTCATTTTAGCCTTCCTGAAAGGCCTGTTGGCGAACGTCTTGGTCCTGCCGCCACTGGGTCTGTTGCTCTTGCCATATCGCCATTTGGCCGAGCTGCTGGCTCAGGTCGTTCATGTGTTGGTGGAGGCCAGCAAAGTCCTCCGTGTATGGTGGTGGTTGTTGCTGCTGCTGCTGCCGCTGCTGCTGGGAGCCGGGAGACGTGGGCGTATCCTGCATCGCCACTATTCCCTGGAGGTCCAGCTCAAAGTCCAGGGTGGGATGCAGGGCGAACTGACTTCCCCGGCGTATCAGCATCCCCATGCTGACCAGCATTGGCCCGTTGATGGGCTCGGGTCGCAGATTGCGGGCCAGCTCTTCCCGGCCGAGGCACCCCATTCTTTCTGCTAGAGGGGTGATGAGGGGAGCCACAAGGATGGCCCCTGTGGATCTACTCCCAAAGTCCTTCAGGGCCCTCAGGAGGAAGTACCCGGGATTGCAGCGCCGTCTCTGGTGCATGCAATAGAGGACAAAGAGGTCAGGGAGGGATATCTTCCCCTGACTCTCTTTCCTGGCATGGATGGTGCCTGCCAGCAGCTTGTGGCAGATGCGGAGTGGTGGGGGGAGTGCAGACCCCCTCATCAATGAAGGCAATGTGGTGGCCCCAGTGAGCTCATGCCACATCTCAGCAGCGGTGAGGTTGGTGGGCCTAGAGCAAATGGCCTCACGGTACTCCCGAGTTAATGCCGCCTCAGGCCGGATGAATCCAATGGAAACATTGAATTCCTCTAAAGTGGTAGTGTGGTATTGCCCACCCATAAAATAGTTGACCATTTTGGTGGGCTGCATGCCTGAGGCCATAGAGGGGATCTCAATGAGGGAGACCGAGGCCAGAAACTCGAGTACCGCTTGTGGGTACACATGAACAGGTGGAGGCTGTAGCAGAAAACCCCACCCGATGCTATCAATGTGTGCTCGGACGTCTTCCTCCCATCCGAACTCAGCCAAGATGCTGAAGTCCAGTGTCAGCAGGGAGTGCCACTGGTAGTTTCTGAGGTTGTCCAGGCGGGCCTGGTGTTGTGGTTGAAGTTGAGAAGGGTCCGGGGGTGGCGGTGGTGCCGAGCTGCTAGCACCAGCGGTGTTCCTTCTCTTCCGGGAGCCACTTCTGCTGAACATTTTGAGTGGGGAAGGCTTGGGAGAGCAAAATATGAGTGTTGGAGGCTTTGGAGGCTTGGAGAGTTGTGAGGAAACCCCCCAAGCGCGCCCCCTTTATATAGGATTTTTTCCAGGTCGAGACCGCCGTCTGGGAAGTCGAGACGGCGGTCTCGTTTTGCTAACAGATCGAGACGGCGGTCTCGATAACCCAGACGGCGGTCTCGACTTTGCTTAAGTCGAGACGGCGGTCTGGTTTCTCGAGACGGCGGTCTTGATTTGCAAGGGAACCGAGACGGCGGTCTGGAATATCCAGACGGCGGTCTCGGATTTTCGGGGTTTTTTTTTTTTTTTTTTTTTTTGCATAAGAAATAGGACCTAGTTCAAAAACATTTTATGCATGAAAATGTTTTCACGTTTGATGTCCTATAATGCCTACTTTGGTTAATATTTCAGAAGGATTTAACTGACGTGTCTTGTAGCGCCGAGTGCCTCCTGATCTGTGCTTTTGTACATGTTGTACCATACCGGACTTCTTGTGACCGAAGAGTAGTTTCTTTCTTTCTCTTTTTCTTTTTCTTTTTGTAGAGCACTCTTTGTCATGTAGTGTCCCTTTTTCCTTGCTTTAGGGATTTCAATCCTCTTGTTGACTATACGCCTCCATATTCCCAAATTAATTATTAGAATATTGTTGTGAGGGTCAAGAGAAAAGAAGCAAGGGGGGTAAAAATCAATGGTTTGTGTTTTAGAGGGTTGATTTTTATTGATAAGAGGTTTTGTAAGAATGGCTGGCTAGGGTTAAGCCTGGGTGTTTAAGCTTTGTCTAAGCAAACATTTTCCTCTTTCTTCTTTTTGTATTTGCGCTCTCTGGTTTTATTTCCATTGCTTTTTAAATAGCTAGCTGATTTCCCTAGATCGCCCTTTGGGTTTTCGAACTAGGATACTGTGTGTTGGCCCTATCTTTTGTCTAGGTTCTCTCTCTTGTAAAATTTTGGAGGAATCCTAGTGGACCTTTATTTGTAACCCTAACTTTTGCCTAGGTTACCCTTTATTGTTGTTCGGGTATCCTACCGGGTTGACCCTATCTTTTGTGTAGCCCCCTTGGTGGGTTTCCTACCGGGTAAGTTGCCCTTTTCTTTGGCCTTTGGCTTCTCTGGGCCTTTTCTCTCTTTTTTGGATTTTTTTTTTGTTCACAGTATTGGCGAAGCGTGACTTTCTTCATGGCTTAAGTGAAGTCTTATTTTTATGTGCTTCTAATCAGCTAATCTTGATGATGATAGCAATGATGAAAGTTTGATTATTTGGAAGCGCTTCTTATTCTTCTTTTCTTTTTATGTTTACTTAGACAGGGTTATTTACGTGGTCTAGTCAGAAGTAGAAAGGAGAGAAGCAGATAGAAAGAATCATTCTTTATTAATTAATAAGGGAATATGTGCCCTAAGATTCCCGGGGGTCGGGCTCGCCCCGGGGGATAATCTCTAACAATCATGGGGTTTACATCCCTTAAACAAAGAAAAAGATTTCCTAATGACTAGAGTGGCTCTTGACGCTTGCACCCCTCCACTTTGGAAAATTTGCTTGAGTGTGTGAAGGGGGGACTTCCTTTTTGCTTTTCCTGCTCGGCCCTTGAAAGGGTTATATCCTAGGCCATACTTGTGGGGATTGTCTTTGAATTCTGGGGGTTCCCTCATTCCTTGGGAATCTGCCCCCAGTCCTTGGCCAGGATGGTAGCCATGCTTCAACATCATGCGGGCTACCTTTGTATTTCTGGGAAGTCGCTCTATACTGGCAATTTCAAGCGCTTGAAAAGATGTTTCAAGAGCCTCTTCAGCCGCATCCACATAAGGTTGGGTGGACGGTCCACTGATCAGGATATCGTCTTCTGCTTGAACCGTGACCAGTTTGTCATCCACTACGAATTTGACTTTTTGGTGGAGCGTTGAAGGCACTGCCTTAGCGTCATGAATCCAAGGCCTGCCGAGGAGACAGCTGTATGCTGGAGTAATATCCATGACATGGAAATCGACGTTGAAGATAGTGGGTCCCACTTGAATTGGCAAATTGATCTCTCCCACTACTTCTCGTTTTGATCCGTCGAAGGCTCGAACGATGGTGCTGCTTGGGCGCAGACGGGTTCCTTGGATAGTCAACTTATCCAGTGTGCACTTGGGCATCACGTTCAGGGACGACCCGTTATCCACAAGAACTTTAGCAATGAGGTATTCCTTGCACTTGACTGAGATATGCAAGGGCTTGTTGTGGTTTGACCCTTCGAGAGGGAGTTCTTCCTCTGTGAAGGCGAGGTGATCGCTTGCTGTAATGTGACCGACGATCCTCTCGACCTTTTCTTGGGATATTGTATGGGGTACATGCGCCTCGCTCAAGACCTTCAGCAGGGCGTTTCTATGCGGTTCCGAGCTCATTATTAAAGATAGCAACGTGATCTTTGCAGGTGTGCGATTGAGCTGGTCTATAATGGAATACTCACTTTGCCTTATAAACTGGAGTAATTCCTCTGTCTCCTCCTTGGATTCTTTATTTTCTTTTTCTTCTTCGGTCTTTTTATTTTTTCCTTTATTTTGAAGGACATTTTCCTGTGTGTCCTTGGGGGAGTAGATTCTTCCACTTCTAGTTGTGCCCCCAATGCCGGCTATGTTTGTTATTTCTTCTTTTATTGGTGAAGATTCCCCATATCTCCACGGTACAACTTTGTTTGACTCGTAGGGGAAAGGACGTGGCATAAATAGTCGCACTGGCGTCCTTGCCCTCTCTTCTTTATTCTTGAGGACCAACGGCCGGGGTTTATTTCCCTCTTGCGGTGATTCGACCGTTGGGGTGAGCTTTATTAGGAGTGGCTTTCTCTCCATTCTTCTGAGTTGGAAGACGTGTTAGTTAATCCTTCCTTTTTTATTATCTTATTTATTAAGCGTGAAGGAGGGGAAATTAAATATGCAAATGCATGCTCATGTATGCAAGTAGACAACTGTTGAATAAGAAAAAGATTTCATTAATTCATCGGAAGGTGTACATTCTCCTATTCCATACTACGAAGCGTCTTTTGGCAAAAACGGAAAAGCCTAAAGAAACCCACAGGCGGGTCTTGTTTTCTTTGTAATTCTCTGTCGGCTTCCCGGACATGGTGAGCGAGCGCTTCGCTTTGCTTGTGGATCGCTTGGCTCATTTCTTCGCTGTATTGTTGAGCCTCTTTGATCTTTGCCTCTTGATGTATGACCAAGGCTTGTAGTTCCTCAAGCTTTGCAACAGCTTGGTCCTTCTCTTGAAATACTTGGTCATATCGAGCTAGCCCGCTTTTCTCCTTAAGGCGTAGCTCATAGAGACCTCTCGCTCGGTTTTCGTTGTTCTCTCGCTCTTGGCGGAGGTCTATCCGAGCCCGGAGGAGCCCTTCCGACAACTCCTTAATCGTTTGAGCCTCGCTGAGCTGATTCCGCCTCAAGGTGTGCTGATCTGGCGGTTATCTCTTGCAGTTGGCTATCCGAGCTGGTTCTGGCAGTTTTGGATGCTCGGATAGCTTGTTCGTTAGCGTCAGCACATTGGTCCTTGAGGCACTCTATTTCATGATCCTTTTTCTTGCTTTGCCTTTGTAGACCGTCAATCGTGAGGATAGAGGCTTGTTCCCTCAAGAGCCCGTATCTGGGCTCCCATTATTTCTACCCTCTGGGTCAAGGCATTGACTTGTGCCTGCAGCTCTTCGTTGTTGGCGATCGGCGCGGGTGTGGTGGATGGTCGAGCCATCTCTCTTCTTCTCCTCCATGCCTCATAGTCACTAGTGACAGTCACCCGAGCTTTTCCTAGCTCTCTGTCTCCCATGTAGACTGGCTTCTCCCATGCTTTCCTCACGGTCAGTGAGTTGGCGATTGTGCACGGGTCTCCAAAGAAGCACAACCCTCCGAGTTCCCCTCGGGAGATAGTAGTTTGAGTCCTCATGAGTTGCCTCATAGCTACTCTAGGTGAGTAGGCTATGCAACCCCTGAGTCCTATCAAGGGTACATTCGGGTAGTTCCCACATCTGACGAGAACTAGGCCGGGTCGGAACCAAGGGCAGACCCAAGATATGCTGTTGGCGTCCTTTTGTTCTAACTCATCCCTCCATTCTATAGTCAGGCGTCGTTGGAGGGGGATTTTGGAGAAGCTTCTCAAGGGGTCGGGGAATATCCCCATGTGATTGGAGGCGTAAAGGTGCGTGATGCTCCACACATAAAGTAACGAAGAGCAGCAGCAGAGTGCTCTCCCTTGCTTCTGATGGCAGAAATCCACCGATAGCAAGGTGTCGGCAAGAATAGCAGGCAGGGGACTCTTCGAGTTCACGTCCCAAGCGAAGAAAGCGTCCATGACGGCTTGATCGATCGTATCGAGGTGGAAGGGGAACAGGATCGTTCCGAAGATTAATAACGCCAGGGTCTTGTTGAAGGCAACCCACTCTGCCCTTTCAGCCAGGTAGGACAGGTGGTCTTCTAACATCGATACTCTCCATCCCTGGGTGTTCCCTCTTCCTATCAGGGTACTTTGTCGGTACGGTAGATGGATAAGGGCAGCGACTGGTGCTGCAGGAGTATACGCCTCATGGCGGATATGGACCCCGGCTGACTTGGGCCACTTCAACATTGTTTCATACTCCTCTAAAGTGGGCACCATGTCAAACTGCGGAAATTCAAAGCACCGCCAAAAGTGTATCAGTACCCTGAGGAAGACCTGATCGATACTTATCTTTAGGAGGTCCAGAATTCGTCCGTAGGACTTTTCAAAATCAGCGCGGACCTCTGGTTGCATTGTTGCACTAAGCCGTTCTAGCTTCTCAGTATGGCTTCGGAGAATATCCACCTTCCCCACTTGTCTACTTGTCCCCTCCATTTTCTAAAACCAAAATGTATGATTTGATGAAGATGATGTTTATTGAATGTGAGTGTTTATTTTACTATTTATCATGTTTTTCTACATGATGTATGGTATTTGCGTATTTTTTTTTTTTGAAAGAATAAACTATCTATATGAATGTTTTATGAATGCAATATTTTTGGACCAGGTCTTATTTGTGAATTTTGGAAAAATGGATTATTTTATTATTTTTATTTGTTTATTTTATAGCCTTTTATCTCTTCTGTCGGAACTGCGTGACTACTTAGCTTACAAAGAACCTGAAACCAGGCTAGCTAAAAGGCAGACTGTCCGAGATAAAATGTGGCTTTATGTGAAAGAATATTTATCGTCCCTTATCTCTTCTGTCGGAACTGCGTGGCTACTTAGCTTACAAAGAACCTGAAACCAGGCTAGCTAAAAGGCAGACTGTCCGAGATAAGGGCGTTTATTTGTAAAATATTTTTGTGATTTTGTTCTGTTGTTTGTTTATGCTATGCAACATATAAATGCAACAATCATATGCACACACAATTCGATCATCCCCGAACAGGCGAGACTTCGTTTTTATCACGAGGTAGGGTTTTCCTGCAGAAAGGTGCATTGGTTAGGGTAGGTTCTAACTGTTCTCACCAGGCTAAGGCCCCCAAGGTGCCCCCATTATAGGGTCCCCACTCTCCGAGCCGTCCGACCATGCTCAACACTAAGGCCAGAGTCGGTCTTGTTGCCAAAAGAGGAAGGTTATCACCTTGAGTGGTGGTTTCCGATCACACCTGGTGGGCACAAGGCCCTAACTACAGCTGAACCGTACCGCCACCCACTCCCTATGGTTATCTCACTTGCCCTCGGGTATAGAGGGAACTGTAGTGTGCAAGGGTTTGTGTGCAGTTTATATTTTAATCAATTGCGTAAGTATAAACAAGCAACAAATATTTGAAAGTCAAACAATAAAGCATGTTATAATACAAGGCAGGGTAAAAGCGCTATTTTCTTGGTTTAATTATTTTTAAGCCAGCCCATCACTAAATGGGATCAACTCTCTAGGCTTCCCCAGTGGAGTCGTCATCTGTCGCCGCCGTAAAAAAGGAAGGCGGTCGGAGCGACGCGATGGTTTTTTCGACCCTCTTTATTTTTCGCGTTTTTTATTGGTGGTTACAACGCCTTTAGGTTGTCCGATAACCGGGCTAACCTAGGGGCGAGGTTTTCGAAAGTATCCCTGGGTTGTCCGATAACCGGGCTAACCCAAGGACTTATTTAATTTGGGTTCTATGGAGTCGCCACCGATATTTTTACCATAAACATCGGAAAAGGGGTTTTAAAAAGGCGTTGGTTTTCGAAAACCAACTTTGGTCATTAGAACCAGAGTTGGGTAAGGGAGTTAGTTACGTGTAAAGGAAGTGTTAGTTCCTTTACGACGCCCCTTTCGAGTTCCCTATGATAGGCCGGCTACTTTGAATAAATAATTAAATTGGAAAAATGCGCTTTTACCCTTTTATTATGCGGAATTTAAGTTTATGACTACATGGCCCTAGCTTCTATTGCGTAATTTAAATGGCAGTAATAAAAATAGAGAGGGAGAATATGCACCTCAAAAGCAAGCTTTTATATTTTAAAAGAGAGGGTGCGTTTTGGCAACCCTTCACTCTACAACTCTCAGAAACTCCGGAAATGCCTCGGAGGGATTCTAAAGAAGATTTAGAATGCTCAGTTTATGCCTAGAGACACTCAGAAAATCCGGAAATGCCTCGGAGGGATTCTTAGAGAGAGAAATTCTAGAGAGAAGGGAGAGCTATGTTGATTCTGTGTGTGGAAAAAGGGAGAAATGACGCCCCTATTTATAGTTTTTCGCGCCTGACAGGTCGAGACCGCCGTCTCCTCTGACAGGGTTGAGACCGCCGTCTGGAAAGTCCAGACCGCCGTCTCATTCATGGCAGAGGGTCGAGACCGCCGTCTAGAAAATCCAGACCGTCGTCTCGACTAGGCGGGAATCGAGACCGCCGTCTGGAAAATCCAGACCGCCGTCTCGACCTTTGCAGGAATCGAGACCGCCGTCTGGAAAATCGAGACGACGGTCTCGTCCTGGCGTTGAGACGAGACGGCGGTCTGGTCTTTCCAGACGGTTGTCTCGTCCCTTCAGGGCGAGAAACTTTATTTTCGGGCCAAAAAACCTTCCTATCTTGGTACGGGAGCCTAATAGTCTCTCCTAGTGGCTTGTTAGGCTTCGGCCGTCTTCAAATAGGAAGCTTTCTGACTTTATTTGGAGGCCGGGCAAGATTTGGGATCTACAGTATTGATGCATTAGCATAGGGTAATCATACAACAGACAAAATAGTGAAAAACCCTAAAAAATCGTAAAAGTGATAAGATAAACCAACTTTATCTCGGACAGTCTTCAGTTAAGCTAGCCTGGTTTCAGGTTCTTTGTAAGCTAAGTAGCCACGTTGACCGACAGAAGAGATAAAGGGTCATAAAAAATATAAAAACAAATTAAAGCCATAAAAATATCTTTTACAATAAAAAGATTTTCGACAAAGTCGTATCATTCATACCACATCATCCAATAAGTGGTAAAACTAAGAGAGAAAATAAATGCACTAAGAAAAGTATGCATGCACATCATTTTAATAAACCTGCAAAAAATGGGTCTTAGGAGCGTTTTTTTGGGAAAATTACTGGGCCAAATCCCCTTTGGGAATTTTTTTCTTGGTTCTTCACCCTTTTCTCTTCGTTTTGACATGCTGTGCGTCCAAATCGGACAACCCAGTCAAAAGTTATTCCAATTTCAATATATGCTGTCATAAAAAATAATTTTTTAGTGCATGCATAAAACACATTCATTCTAGGATGCATTAGATATCCTTAGACAATAGCGAAAGAGACCCAAGTGCGTTTATCACCTTCCTAGAAGAGATAAGTGCGCTAAGGTATGTTGGCAACCTTTAAAAAAAGGAAGTTAGCACACTGAGGTGGGTATGGTACCCTTAAAACATAGGCTTTTGAGAAAATACCAAAGCTATTGTCTAAGACATATCTATCTCACACTAATAATTTAAAATAAAAAGATATAATAAAAATCTTTAAATCATTTAGAAAGTGGCTGGTCTTCTACTTGTTCTCACTCGCGCTCAAAAAGCCAAGAAGATGGAAAAATTAGAGGAGCAGAATCGTATGCTCACCGCTGAGCTTAATGCCATAAAGGAGCAGGTGCCGCAATTAAAGGAGTGGTTAGAGAAACAAAACCACAGGCTCATCACTGAGCTTAACTTCGTAAAAGAGCAGATAGCGTATTTAATGGAACTAATACGCCAACAATGTCTCTATAATGAGGTTTCCAAACAACAAATCCCTGCCCTAGAGGAGAAATTAAGGGCATTAGAAGGATACAACTTTGATGTAAAGGAGGTAACCGATGTCAAAAATACTCGATTCCCTCCCAAGTTTAAGAAATCCCCTGCATCATTCAAGAAGCCCTTTGGCAAGAAAAAGGAGGGAAGTGTAAATGTCATGAACTTTGCTACTCTTTCTTCCTCTTCACCATCAGCTGGACAGTCACGTAGACAAGAGAAGAAATTCACTCCCATTCCAATCTCTTATGGGAGTCTGCTGCCAAGGCTTTTAGAGGCCAAGCTCTTAATATGTATCTCCCCAAAGAAGAAAGATCCACCTTACCCCGGTTGGTACAAACTCAACGAAAAATGCGATTACCACTCAGGTGCTCCTGGGCATTCTGTGGAGAATTGCATCAACCTGAAATATAGGGTTCAAGAATTATTGAATGCCAGGTGGATTACTTTCGATGCTCCCGACCCAAACATAAACATCAAACCTCTATCACAACCAGAATAGTGAGCTTGGGTAGAGAAGGCCATCTAATTAGGGTTCCCCATTTTATGCATCTTTTGGTTAAAAAAGAAATAAAAAATATTAATAAAAAGCTTCTGATGCATCTCTCGCAGTCTCTGCTTGTGGCCGCGAGATCTTTTGATTAAAGGGACTCTGTATATATTTCTCTTTTCATCAATACAATGAGGCATTTTTCATAATATTCATATGCTTCTCATTCTTTTCTCTCTCATTCCAAAATAATTGAATAAAACCTAAACCCAAATAAGGACAATATAAACAGTCATGTCTGTGATTGAAAGCTCTTTGCGGGATCTAAAAGCCGAAGACGAATGGATTGAGTCAAACAGTGAGGAGGGGACCATTTCCCCGGACATGCAAAGACTGTCAGAAAAATAAGCTCAATTGATACAGCCCCATAAGGAAAAAACTAAGGCCTTCCATTTGGGACAAGGAGACAATAAGAAAGAAGTAAATGTCAATACCCAAATTGATAATGTCAGGGAAGGGGCAATAACACCTTTGCGCTTATACATCGGATAAAGCTGTACTGTGGATATGCACAAAAGAATTGTCCATCAATAAAGATATCTCCAATATAGCCAGCATTGGGGCAGGACGATAAGCAAAAAAATTTATTCATCCAAGGAGCTACAAGATAATGCTCCTAAAAACAAAGGAAAAATAAAGAAACCGAAGAGGAAAAGGAAAAAAGAATCCAAGGGGAAGATTAAGTAGACCTTGGATTAATGGTACTAGGGCAGTTTCTTCAACGCTCCACCGAAAAATCAAATTCGTGGTAGGCGACAAATTGATCATGGTTTAAGTTAAAGACTACATTCGAATCAACGAACCGTCTACCATACCTTAAATGGATGCGGCTGAAGAAGACATTTGAAAATATGGAAAGACTTCCTAGCAATTTAAAAGTGGCCCATATAATGAAGAGATATGGATACAGCCCAGACAAGGGCTTGGAAAGGATGCTCAAAGAATAAGAGAGCTACCAGATTTTAAGGATAATCCTTTAAAGTACGACCCTATAAAAGATCAAGTCATACAAAGAAAAGAGAAGTCTCCCCTTCATACCTTAAAAAGATGATATTCTGAAAAGGAGGGATATTAGCATCAAGGATAGTATTAGTCATTAGGTGTCCTTCTTCCAATTCTAAGGGATGTAAACCCAATGACTATTAGAGATCACTCCTCGGGGTGTGCCCAACCCCCGAGCATCTTTAGGGCACACATTTCCCTTTGGATTACAAAAGAATGCTATTCTTACTATCTGCTTCTTTTCTCACTAATCATGTCTATACCCCATTAAATAACCATGTGTTAGACAAACGTTTTGTTCCAAAATGTATCAAAATAATCAAAGCGTCATAGACAAAATAAAGTCCGCTAGGTATCCCAAAAATGAAAAAGGGAACCTAGACAAAAGTTAGGACACAACATAGCATCCTAGGCCGAAAACCCAAAAGGGCAGACTAGGAAAGTTAATCAGTCACAAATAGGCGCCAGAGTATTCATTTGAAGACGCCACCTCATAAAAACAAAACGTTTGTTTGAACTAGCCTAAACACTAACCAACCCTGGCTAGCCATTCTTACAAAAACTATTATTTCAAAAAAATCTCACTAAAACACAAGCCTTTTTGCAATAAATCCCTTTCTTTCTATTCTCTTGACCCTTCACCACAAAGCATTCAAGTAATTGACGGGGAAATGTGGAAATATAGTGATCAATAGGAGGATTGAAATCCCTAAGGAAAGGAAGAGGGGCATTGGCATGACAGTTGCTCTACATTCAAAAGAATTACTCTTCGATTATAGCAAAGATCCGAGACGGCAAATCGGTACAACTAATCATGTTGACAAAAGAACAGGATGATGGAAGCTAAATTAACAGAAGTTGAACGGGTTCAAAGAAAATATAACCAGTTAAGCCTTATGGAAGAAAAACGGCTGAATGTTATATGTCGTGAACAAGCCTATCAAAAGAAGATAAAAAAGGCTTACAAAAAAGGTCAACCCTCATATTTACCAAAAGAAGGATTTAATGGTAAATAAGTTGCTTCCAGCCCAAAACAATAAAATTGGAAAATGGGCATTGAACTATGAAGGACCCCTTGGGGTCAAATGAGCTTTCTCGGAAGGGGCTCTTGTCCTCATCAATATGGATGGAAAAGAACTTCGACACCTAATCAACTCCAGTACGGTGAAGAAGTATTATGCTTGAAGACATTGCTCAAGACCCATCAGGAATGAAAATCCGCAAAGGACATTCCTGGGCAAAAGATAGGGTCCATATTCCTCGCTAGGATACGTCCTAGGCAAAAAGAAGAGGTAAAAAAAAGTGAAAAAAAAAACTAAGAGCAATGGTTACTTTAGTCGAAAACCGAAAAGGCGGCTAAAGTAACATTCTTCCATAAGCAAGCAGTCTGCATAGTCTTCACTCTGAGTTCAGGCATATCAACTGAAGCAATTAGGAGAACCAGGGGGCAGATATCATGGACATGACTGTTTAAGCCTATACAGTATAGCCAACCCTGACCACCCATTCTTCTAAATACCTTTCGAAATCCTTCTATAAAAGAAATAAAATTTTGCTCATTTATCAATAAAAATTCCTTTTCATTTCCTTTCTCTTGACCAAATATTATGGAAATGCCTCTTTATTGATAAATCATAAATTTGCACAAAGACCTTTAATCAAAGATCAAGCATGCATCTAAAAAAAGGGAAGCATAACAAATAAGAAAATAATAAATGCCTGCTAGGATATTCTTAGGTAAAAACTAGGGTAGCCTACTAGATCGGAAATCCCAAAAGAACGATCTAGGCAAAAGATAAGGCAAAAGCCCCCTAAGATATTCTAGGCAAAAATTAAGGCAGCCCGCTAGATCGAAAACCCGCAAAGGGCGGTCTAGGAAAAAGATAGGGCTAAGACCAAAAGATTAATAAAAGAAGAGCCCATCATCATAAAGGAGGAGCCCATCATGGTCATAAAGAAAGGATCCCATCGGCATATTCATGAGAAGCCAACGGGAGAAGGCCAGTTACTTTCTAAATGCATCAAAAATGAATAAACAAATAGATTGCATTTAGGACATCCACACACAAAGTAGTTGCATAATACGACTTTGTCAAAATCAAGAAAAAATAATTTTCTTCAAACAAGAATAATAAACATGCATATAAGGAGGATAGTCTCCATGCTTATGATTGAAAATAGAAGGCGCCAAAATCCAGCCTCTAAATGAAAATCAAAATCGCGAAAGGCGAAATCAAAACCATTTCAGCAGAATAAAGAGCTTCAAGGAAACTAGCTCTAACCTTCTATCCCAATAAAAGAAGGTGCACCAGAAAAAGGCCCACAGAAAGGCTCGATGATCCCCAATAGGATCCTTGTCTACTCGAGAGGCAAAACAAAAATTACTCCACGACTCAGCATCATCATCACATGAGTCGTCAACCACAGTCATTTGAAGCCTCAATCAACATCCTTCCATCTAAAAAGAAGGAAGCCATCAACGTAGAAAAGCCAACGGAAAGGCTTGATCATCCCCAAGAGGATCCTTGCTTACTCCAGAGGCAAGACAAAAAGATTACCTCACGAATCAGCTTCATCGCCACATGGTCATCAAGCACACTTATCCAGAATCTCCGCTTCATTCCCCAAAGGAGAATAAGGAGAATAAGAACTACACAAGAGTTCATCAAAGAAAATATGGAGTCAAATCCTCCATATCACCAGGGGGCAACAAATAGAAAGAAAAGAAAAACTTTCATTCCCCAATAGAGGCCACAACGAAAAAGGCCAAATAAAAATCTCCAAGAAGAATATATCAAGAAAAGTCTACAAAAAGACAAAAAGAGGAAAACAAAAATTTCCATCTTCCAGCTCAAATAAGAGCTTCACAAAGCCAGGAGCCAGGACTCCATCATCAAATTTGGATCCCTAGGAAACCGACAGACTCCTCGGTGAATCCCAAAAAAGAGAAAAGAAGAAAATTTCTTCATTCCGCTCAATAAAAGAGCCTCACAAGACCAGGAGCCGAGACTCCATCATCAAATTTGGATCCCCAAGAAAAACTCCCCAAGGATCGCTAAAAAGAAAAGAGAAAAAGATATCTTTTCATCTAAAGAAAAAAGCCAATGTGCATAAAAAGGCGCACATATGTAAAAACCAAATCGCGAAAAAAGAAATTCAAATCGCGAGGAAAAGATAAAAACCCATTCCCCAGCAGGAATAAGAGCATAGGTAAAGCCAGCTCAAACAACAGTGTCCAATAAGGAGTCAAAAACTCCATCCCTCCCTAGGGGGCAATTCAAAAAGATCCCTAGAAAATGATCAAATCCCTAGCGGATCACCAAAAAAAGAAAAATCCCCAGCAAGCCTACCAGCAAAAGGCAAAATACAAATTCATATCCTCAGGGAGTTAATCGCCTATAACACCCAATATGAATATCCCCAGTGAAAGGCAAAACCTTCACTCCCAAGAAAAGCCTCTGCCGACTCAAAGGCAATCAAAGAGCCGATATCCCCAAGAAATGGGAAATCAACCTATGCAAGAGGCAATACAAGCACAAAGCTTTCAAAAAAGCATCCGCCTACTCAGAGGTATTATCAAGAAATATCCTCAAAGAAGAACATCAGCCTATTCAGAGGCGAAAAACAACAAGTAAAAAAGCCTTCACCACTATTGAAGCATCTGCCTAATCAAGAGGCACAACCAACAAAAATCAACAAATCCCTAATGGATTCCTGCCTAAATAAGAGGCAACCAACAAAGAATCCCTGGCAAAGACCGGATGGCTAAACAGAAAAGCCAAAAAAATAAGAAATCCCCGGCAAAGCCGGATGGCTAAATGAAAAATCCAAAAAACAAAGAATCCCCGGTAAAATCGGATGACTAACAGAAAAGTCAAAAAAGTCAAATCAAATATTCCCCAAGGAATAGGCGCATGAAGAGAAACAATAAGTCGCCAACACATCTCCAAAATCAGATGACCACATGATTGACTATCAAAAAGTCATTCTAAGAGCCTTGCAGAACGGGGTTCGTACCAGGTGGGGGTAGGTACCCATCAGAGCCTTGCAGAACGGGGTTCGTACCGGGTGGGGGTAGGTACCCATCAGAGCCTTGCAGAACGGGGTTCGGACCAGGTGGGGGTTGGTACCCATCAGAGCCTTGCAAAACGGGGTTCGCACCAGGTGGGGGTTGGTACCCATCAGAGCCTTGCAGAACGGGGTTCGGACCAGGTGGCGGTTGGTACCCATCAGAGCCTTGCAGAATGGGGTTCGGACCAGGTGGGGGTTGGTACCCATCAGAGCCGTGCAGAACGGGGTTCAGACCAGGTGGGGGTTGGTACCCATCAAAGCCTTCCAGAACGGGGTTCGGACCGGGTGGGGGTTGGTACCTATCAGAGCCTTGCAGAACGGGGTTCGGACCAGGTGGGGGTTGGTACCCATCAGAGCCTTGCAGAACGGGGTTCGGACCAGGTGGGGGTTGGTACCCATCAGAGCCTTGCAGAACGGGGTTCGGACCGGGTGGGGGTTGGTACCCATCAGAGCCTTGCAGAACGGGGTTCGGACCGGGTGGGGGTTGGTACCCATCAGAGCCTTGCAGAACGGGGTTCGGACCAGGTGGGGGTTGGTACCCATCAGAGCCTTGCAGAACGGGGTTCGGACCAGGTGGCGGTTGGTACCCATCGAGCCTTGCAGAATGGGGTTCGGACTAGGTGGGGGTTGGTACCCATCGAGCCGTGCGGAACGGGGTTCGGACCAAGTGGGGGTTGGTACCCATCAGAGCCTTGCAGAACGGGGTTCGGACCGGGTGGGGGTTGGTACCCATCAGAGCCTTGCAGAACGGGGTTCGGACCAGGTGGGGGTTGGTACCCATCAGAGCCTTGCAGAACGGGGTTCGGACCAGGTGGGGGTTGGTACCCATTAGAGCCTTGCAGAACAGGGTTCGGACCGGGTGGGGCTTGGTACCCATCAGAGCCTTGCGGAACGGGGTTCGGACCGGGTGGGGTTGGTACCCATCGAGCCTTGCGGAACGGGGTTCGGACCGGGTGGGGGTAGGTACCCATCGAGCCTTGCGGAACGGGGTTCGGACCAGGTGGGGGTTGGTAACCATCGAGCCTTGCAGAACGGGGTTCGGACCGGGTGGGTGTAGGTACCCATCAAAGCCTTACAGAACGGGGTTCGGACCGGGTGGGGGTTGGTACCCATCGAGCCTTGCAGAACGGGGTTCGGACCGGGTGGGGATTTGTACCCATCGAGCCTTGCGGAACGGGGTTCGGACCGGGTGGGGGTTGGTACCCATCGAGCCTTGCGGAACGGGGTTCGGACCAGGTGGGGGTTGGTACCCATCGAGCCTTGCAGAACGGGGTTCGGACCAGGTGGGGGCTGGTACCCATCAGAGCCTTGCAGAACGCGGTTCGGACCAGGTGGGGGTAGGTACTCATCAGAGCCTTGCAGAACGGGGTTCGTACCAGGTGGGGGTAGGTACCCACCAAAGCCTTATAAAATATGGTTTATACCAGATGAGGGTAAGTACTCATCAGGATCTAGAAAAAATGCAGATTCGTACCAGGTGGGGGTAGGTACCCACCAAAGCCTTATAAAATAAGGTTTATACCGGATGAGGGTAGGTACTCATCAGAATCTAGCAAAAATGCAGATTCGTACCAGGTGGGGGTAGGTACCCACCAAAGCCTTATAAAATAAGGTTTATACCGGATGAGGGTAGGTACTCATCAGAATCTAGCAAAAATGCAGATTCGTACCAGGTGGGGGTAGGTACCCACCAAAGCCTTATAAAATAAAGTTTATACCGGATGAGGGTAGGTACTCATCAGAATCTAGCAAAAAATGCAGATTCGTGCCAAGTGGGGGTAGGTACCAACTAAAGCCTTATAAAATAAGGTTTATACCGGATGAGGGTAGGTACTCATCAGAATCTAGCAAAAATGCAGATTCGTACCAGGTGGGGCTAGGTACCCACCAGAGCCTTACAAAATAAGGTTTATACTAGATGAGGGTAGGTACTTATCAGAATCTAGCATAAATGCAGATTCGTACCAGGTGGGGGTAGGTACCCACCAAAGCCTTATAAAATAAGGCTTGTACCGGATGAGGGTAGGTACTCATCAAAACTTAGCAGAATGCATTAGGTGGAGTAAAATACTCACCTAAGCATTTACAAAAAATGGGTTGCAAAGACCTTACTTCTATTAGAGGATAGTTCAGTGTTGAGCACCTCGGAAGTAAGTACCCACAAGAGTTTAGCAAAATGCGAACTCATACCGGGTGAGGGTAGGTACTCACCAAAGCCTTATAAAACAAGGTTTATACCTAGTGGGGGTAGGTACCCACAAGAGTCTAGTGAAACACAGACTCATACCGGGTGAGGGTAAGTACTCACCAGAGCCTTATAAAATAAGACTCAAACCTGATAGGGGTTGGTACCTATCAAAAATATTTATCATCCGGAGGATCAACAAAGAATCATCCGAAGGATAATCGGGCAAAAGGGTTAACTCCTTCCCCTACCAAATAATTTTGTCGGCATGTTAAGCCAACAAATTAGCTGGGCAAGTGAAGGGGGGGGGGGGGCAGCTGTAGACCCCTAATTTTGCCCGGTCTCTCAATAAAGGCTAAAGAGACTTTCTACAACAAAGACATAGCTCGCCTGACATCTTAATAAAGGCCAAGAAGAATTCTTATATGAAGATAAAGCTTTAACAGGCGTTTATCGGCATCAAACAAAGTCCGAATAAAGAAAGGAAAGCTTCCCGGGGGTCCCAGAACACAAAGGCTGGCCAAAACAGGTCGAGACGGCCGTCCCAACCTTCCCTGGCAAAGTGGGACGGCCGTCCCAAGTGGGACTGCCAGTCCCAGGTGGTCTCAGCCTTTGCAAAAGAGGCAGTTGGGACGGCCGTCCCAACCCAGACGGCCATCCCAAATGTGCAGGCAGCGAAAACTATAAATAGGAGGCTCATTTGCCACTGTTTCACACACCAGACAACTCCCAGTACTTGTCTATTCTCTTCCCTCTTCAAATGAACTCTTTCATTGCCTTTAAAAGGTAACAATCAGTTAAGGAATTACATTCCAGCATTCGATTCTTCTGTAAAATTTAGTAGAGTCAGTGTTGTATTCGGAGAGGAGAGTCTTTGTAGAGCGAAGGATTGCCAAAACGCATCCTCAAAGTTAAAGATTCGCAATACAAAGCTTGCTACAGAGGTTCTGTTCAATTCTCTTCTCTTTTATTGCTTTATTTATTACTGTCTATATGCAATATAAAATAAAGTCATGTAGATAGCCATTTTTAACATTATGCAATAAAATAGGGTAATCGCGTAATTTCTCGTAATCTTTACTTAAATGAATTAATCCGTCATAGGGAACCCGAAAGGGGCGTTGTGGGGGTGCTAACACCTTCCCCACATGTAACTAACTCCCTTACCTAACTCTGGTTAAGATGGCCAAGTTTGGTTTTTATTAAAATCAACACCTTTTTATCCTTTTCCAATGTTTACGGTCAAAACATTGGTGGCGACTCCAAAAGAACCCTCTTTTCGAAAACCTTGCTTTTATTAGAGGATAGTTCAGTTGTTGAGCACCTCGGAAGCAATGAACACATTTTAAACAAAAACGCGAGTCTAAACCATCTTTTTGCGACCGCTCGCATTAACGTTCGAGATGTCCCTGGACGTCGGAACGGATGGTGGCGACAGTCCCACATGCCCAGACGGTTGTCCCAAGCTCCAGACGACCGTTCCAACTGGTTTTGATGCTTGGGACAGCCGTCCCAAATCCCAGACGGTCGTCCCGACTTCTCTAGACTCTCATCCCTATTTTCCAGGCCCAGACGGCCGTCCCAAGCTACCAGGCTGCGAAAAATCTAAATAGGAAGCTCATTTGCCACTTTTTCACACCCCAGACAACTCCAAACACTTGTCTTCTCTCCCTACTTCGAATGAACTCTCCGATTGCCTTAAAAAGGTAACAATCGGTTAAGGAATTGTATTCCAGCATTCGATTCTTCTTTAAAATTTAGTAGAGTCGATCTTGTATTCGGGGAGGAGAGTCTTTGTAGAGCGGGGGATTGCCAAAACGCATCCTCATAGTTAAAGATTTGCAATACAAAGCTTGCTACGGAGGTTTTTTTCAATTTTGTTCTCTTTTATTGCTTTATTTATTGCTTTATGTATGCAATATAAAATAAAATCATGTAGAAAGCCATTTTTGAATATGGTATAAATAAAATAGGGTAATAGCGTAATTTCTCATAATCTTTGCTTAATGAATTAATCCGTCATAGGGAACCCGAAAGGGGCGTTGTGGGGTGCTAACACCTTCCCCACACGTAACTAACTCCCTTACCTAACTCTGGTTATAATGGCCAAGTTTGGTTTTTATTAAAATCAACGCCTTTTTATCCGTTTCCAATGTTTATGGTCAAAACATTGGTGGCGACTCCATAAGAACCCTTTTTCGAAAACCTTGCTTTTATTAGAGGATAGTTCAGTTATTGAGCACCTCGGAAGCAATGAACACATTTTAACATAAAACGCGAGTCTAAACCATCTTTTCGCGACTGCTCGCATAAACGTTCGAGATGTCCCTAGACGTCAGAACGGACGACGGTGACATGAAAAGAATAAACCTGGACTGCAGCTTTAACAATATAGAAGTCTAGAAGCAATTTCCCAACTCAGAACTTTCTCTCTTGATGAACTTTCAACAAGCTTGATCTAAACGCCTTATGATATGAAAAGTTTTATGAATGCACAGAGAAAGGCACTAATATGATAGCTCTAAGATTGCTTCCAAATGTTTTCCAAATTGTGTATTTCAAACGAGAAATCAAAACTGTATTTATAGAGTAAAAGAGAGAAGCCTGATAGATTCAATTAATTAAAATGCCTTGGAGTCACAGCTGACCGATCAGAATAGTTTTATAACTGATCAGAACAAGATATGATCGATCAGAATTGAGTTGTAATCGATCAGAATCAGATATGATTGATCAGAATTGAGTTGTGATCGATCAGAGTATTTTTCAATTGATTAAAATGACGTTTCAATCGATTGATTTCATTTAAAAACTAATTCAATCGGTTGTTTCGAGTTTTCAATGGATTGAACCAGTTCGAAGAAAAATGGTAGCTTTCTGTTTCAACAGATTAAAACTCGTTTCAACAGATTGAATTTCTGAGATACTTCAAAGTGAAAAATAACATCTCTCTGTTTCAACAGATTGAACTTGATTTCAACAGATTAAAATTGCGAAACCTTTAATATGGAAAAAACATTTTAACCTATTGATTCTGCGATTCAATCAATTAAAATTTTGACACATATGAACATTTCCTATTTAAGTGATTTTAACAGATTGAAAAACTCAGTTTGTTCTTTTAATGCAGTAAAATAAGTTCAATGAGATGCATCATTTAAAGGCGCTTATCACAAGATCTATTGAACTATCAAGAGATTAAATTCTAAACCTATAACCTATCTATCTACACACCCACAAAATAAACTCTCTAAACTTTATATGTCTTCATCAAATCCAACAAGGGCTTCATCTATACTCTCTCTCTCTCTCTCTACTTTACCGCTTTAATTTTAATTACGCAATAGACATTAGGGCCATGTAGTCATAATTTTAAATTCCGCAAATAAAGGGTAAAAGCATATTTTTACTAGTTTATTTATTCAAAGTAGCTAGCCCATCATAGGGAACCCGCAAGGGGCGTCGTAAGGGAACTAACACTTCCCTTACACGTAACTAACTCCCTTACCCAACTCTGGTTCTAATGACCAAAGTTGGTTTTTCGAAAACCAACGCCTTTTTACTCCTTTTCCGGTGTTTCCGATAAAAACATCGGTGATGACTCCAGAAGAACCCTTCAAAAGTAGTTCTTGGGTTAGCCCGGTTATCGGACAATCCAAGAACGCCTTTTCAAAAACCTCGTCTCTAGGTTCAGCCCGGTTATCGGACAACCTAAAGGTGGTGTAACCACACCAATAAAAATGCGAAAATTGGAAAGTTGGAACCATCGCGTCGCTCTGACCGCCTCGTTTTGACGGCGGCGACAAGATGCATGCTTGATCTTTGATTAAAGGTCTTTGCGCATATTTATGATTTATCAATAAAGAGGCATTTCCATAATATTTGATCAAGAGAAAGGAAATGAAAGGGAATTTTATTGATAAATGAGCAAAAGTTTATTTCTTTTATAGAAGGATTTCGAAAGGTATTTAGAAGAATGGATGGCTAGGGTTGGCCTTACTGTATAGGCTTAAACAGTCATGTCTATGATATCTGCCCCCCTAGTTCTCCTAATTGCTTCAGTTGAGATGCCTGAGCTCAGAGGGAAGACTATGCAGACTGCTTGCTTGTGGAAGAATGTTACTTTAGCTGCCTTTTCGGTTTTCGATTAAAGTAACCATTGCTCTTAATTTTTGTTTGTTTTTTTTTTTTTTTTACCTCTGCTTTTTGCCTAGGACGTATCCTAACGAGGAATGTAGACCCTATCTTTTGCCAGGGATGCCCTTTGCGGGTTTTCATTCCTGAAGGGTCTTGAGCAATGTCTTCAAGCGTAATACTTCTTCACCGCATCAGAATTGATTGGGTGTCGAAGCTCCTCTCCATCCATATTGGTGAGGATAAGTGCCCCTCCTGAGAAAGCTCGTTTGACCACAAAGGGTCCTTCGTAGTTTGTCACCCATTTTTCAATTTTATTCTTCTAGGCCTGAAGCACATTATTTACCATTATATCCTTCTTATGGTAAATATGAGGGTTGACTTTTTTGTAAGCCTTTTTTTTTATTTTCCTTTGGTGGGCTCGTCCGTGACATATAATATTCAGCCATTTTTCTTCAATAAGGTTTAACTGGTCATATCGGCTTTGAACCCGTTCGGATTCTATTAATTTTGCTTCCATCATCCTGTGCTTTTGTCAACATGATTAGTTGTACCGATTTTCCGTCTCGGATCTTTGCTATAACCGAAGAGTAATCATTTTGAATGTAGAGCAACTGCCATATCAATGCCCCTCTTCCTTTCCTTAGGGATTTCAATCCTCCATTGATCACTATATTTCCACATTCCCTAGTTAATTACTTGAATGCTTTATTGTGAAGGGTCAAGAGAATAGAAAGAAAGGGATTTATTGCAAAGGCTTGTGTTTTAGCGGGATTTTTTTGAAATAATAGTTTTTGTAAGAATGGCTAGCCAAGGTTGGTCGGTGTTTAGGCTAGTTTAAACAAACGTTTTGTTTTTATGAGGTGGCGTCTTCAAATGAATACTCTGGCGCCTATTTGTGACTGATTAACTTTCTTAGTCCACCCTTTTGGGTTTTCAGCCTAGGATATTGTGTTATGTCCTAACTTTTGTCTAGGTTCCCCTTTTCCACTTTTGGGATACCTAGCGGACTTTATTTTGTTTATAACTTGTAGACCCCTAATTTTGCCTGGCCTCTCAAATAAAAGTTAGGGGAACTTCACACAAAGACAAAGTTCACCCGGCTTCCCAAATAAAAGAAAAGAAGACTTCTCACAATAAGACAAAGGTCACCCATCCACACAATAAAAACAAAAGAGACTTCCTACACAGAGATAAAGCTCGCCCGACATCTTAATGAAGGCCAAGAAGACTTCCTATATGAAGATAAAGCTTCAACAGACACACATCGACATCAAACGACGTCCGAAAAAAGAAAAGGAAAGCTTCTCGGGGGTCCCAGAATGCAAAGACAGGCCAAAGCAGTTTGGGGCAGCCGTCCCAAACACACCTGGCCGTCCTAAACACAAAAAATGCATGTGAGACGCACGTCTCACCTTTGGGACGCGCGTCCCAAGTCCCTAAATTCAAATGGGACGGCCGTCCCAAATGCACCAGGCCGTCTGAAATTGTCCCAGTGTAAAATGTGCAGTTGGGACGGCCGTCCCAACCCAGACGGCCGTCCCAGATGTCCAGGCAAAAAATGGCTATAAATAGGAGCCTCATTTGTCATCTTCCACACACCAGACAACTCATAAGACTTGTCTACTTCTCTCCCTCTCTCGAATGATCTTTCTGATTGCCTTTAAAAGGTAACAATCAGTTAAGGAATTTGTATTCCAGCATTCGATTCTTCTAGAAAATTTAGTCGAGTCGAGTCTGTAATCGAGAGGAGAGTCATTGTAGAGCGAGGGACTGCCGAAAAGCGTCCTTATTGTAACAGAGTTGATATATAAAGCTTGCTACGGAGGTTCTTCTCAAATCTCTTCTCCTTTCTGCTTTATTTATTGCTTCATAAAATGTAAATAAAATCATGTAGATAGCCATATTTATTGTACGAATAAAATAGGGTAAAAGCGTAATTTCTTGTAATCTCTACTTAAACGAATTAATCCGTCATAGGGAACCCGAAAGGGGCGTTGTGGGGTGCTAATACCTTCCCCACACGTAACTAACTCCCTTACCCAACTCTGGTTATAATGGCCAAGTTTGGTTTTTATCAAAATCAATGCCTTTTTCTCCTTTTCCAATGTTTATGGTCAAAACATTGGTGGCGACTCCAGAAGAACCCTTTTCGAAAACCTTGCTTCTATTAGAGGATAGTTCAACGTTGAGCGCCTCGGAAGCAATGAACATATTTTTAACAAATAACGCGAGTCTCAACCATCTTTTCGCGACCGCTCGCAGAACGTTCGAGATGTCCCAGGACGTCGGAACGGACGGCGGCGACAGTAATCATACAACAACAAAAAAAATGAAAACCCTAAAAATCACAAAAAGTGATAAGATAAAAGATCTTTATCTCGGACAGTCTTCAGTTAAGATAGCCTGGTTTCAGGTTCTTTGTAAGCTAAGTAGCCACGTTGACCGACAGAAGAGATAAAGGGTCATAAAAAATATAAAAACAATTAAAGCAATAAAAATGCCTTTTATAATAAAAAGATTTTTCGACAAAGTCCTATAATTCATACCACTTGTTGCTCATAAAAATAAAAAGAGAAGAAAATAGGACTCTCTTCATTAAAATCCATAAACATTCATATAGATAAGCTTTCTTTTCAAGAAAAACCCAGTACTATCATGCACCATATTAGGAATAAAACATGATAATACTTAGAAAAATAAACACTTGCATACATGCATTTACAAAAATTCATCCTCATATCATGCATTTTCACTTTTGCTAGATAATGGAGGGATCCGGTAATAGACAATTAAAGAAAGTGGAGATCCTTTTATGCCGTGTAGAGAAGTTAAGGCAGTTGTGTACATATATGCCGCCAGAGGTCTGTGCTAGTTTTGAGAAGTCTTATGGAAGAATTCTTGACCTCTTGAAGATCAGTATTGATCCGATATTTGTTAGAGCATTGGTCCACTTCGGAGTCCCAATCTACACTTGCTTTGAGTTCTCGCAGTTTGACTTGGTACCAACCTTAGAAGAATATGAACTCATGGTCGGATGGCCTCGATCGGTTGGGGTTTATGTTTGCTCGGGAGTATACGTAGCCGTGAGTAAGGTTGCTACTATCATACGACTGCCTCCTCATCAATCCACCCTAGAGGGAAAAGGGAATATCGAGAGGTTGGAAAATGGGCTGTAATAGAAGACCACTTAGTTTCTCCGGCTGAAAAGAAAGATTGGTCTACATTCAACAAAACTCTAGCATTGGCAATGTTTGGAATCATATTATTCCCATTTCATGTGAACATTGTGGATCATGCTTGCAATAGATGCATTTTTTGCACTGGGATGTGTACTCAAAGAGTCCTATACCGCAATCCTCGTCGACACCACCGCTTCCAGTAGATTTTTGCCGACGAAACAGGGGAAAACACTTAGATCTTGCACTTCATTATTATACGTGTGGGGCATTACTCATTTCTACACTTCAAGCCACATGGGCGTATTTCACGATCCTCTAAGGAGTTTTTCAAAAATCCCTCTTCAACATCGTCAAGCCTTAGAGTGGAAAACCGAGTTAGAAAGCTGGAACATAGAGAACGTATCATGGGTTTGCCCTTGGTTCGAGCCGGTTATATTCTCATACGATGCGGAGATTACCTGAGCATACCACTTCTAGGTCTCAGAGGTTGTATAGCCTACTCTCCTAAGATGGCTATGAGACAACTTATGAGAACCCAGACCGCGCCAACTAAGGAAGAGCTTAGAGGGCTGAGTCTATGCCATTATTCCCATAGCTTTGAAAAAGTATCTGCCATAGCTTTGAAAAAGTATCTGCTGTCCGGAAAGCATGGGAAAGACCAGTCTATATGGGAGATAAAGAACTTGGAAAGGTTCAGGTATCTACATCCCATGAATATGAAGAGTGGAGGAAAAATAGAGGGATACCCTAGCCATCTGCTGCATTCACTACAACGTTAGTCAGTGAAGAGCTACAATTGCAGGTCAATGCCTTAAACAAGAGGGTTGAAGTCATGGAAGCTCAACTAAGGGCTTTTGAAGAAAAAGAGCAAGAATCAATCCTTATAATAGATGGTCTAAAAAGGCAATGTAGAAAGAAGGACCACGAAATAGAGTGTCTTAAGAATGATTGTGCCGATTATCAGGAAGAGACTAAACAAGCATTGAAGATTCCGAGACTTGAGCAAGATAGTCTGTCCCGGGACATGAATGACGAAATAGCACATCTTGAGAGCACGCTTGCGAGACAGGCAAGAACGATCAAGTTAATACGGGATGACCTAGCAAATACTCGGTCGGAAGCACGAAGTGGTGGGAAACCGCTGAAAAATACAGAGTAGACCTAGAGGAGCTACATGAGAAAGAAAAAGATGGATTAGCTCGAGTATGGTCAATTACTTCTTGAAAGAGACCGAATAATAAAAGGTCCGATCAACGGCATGCCTTGATCGTTCATCGGGAAGAGAAGATAAAAGAGGCTCGTCGATATAGTGAAGATATGAGCCAGGCGGTATCCGAAGCAAATCAAGACGCTCGAAATCACGTGATAACAGTCGAAGACGAATTACGAAGAAAGCCTAATTTACCTATAGGATTCTTCAAGCTTTTTCGCTTTTGTCAACACTTGCTTCAAAGCATTGTATAAAAGGATATACACTTTCTAATAAAAGGATTTTTTTTTCTCCTTAAATTGTCTATTGCATTCATAAGTTGCATACATTCACATATCTCTCCTCATTTTAATAATAAAAAATAATAAAAAGAAAGGATTAACTGATGTGCTTTCCACAAATCAGAAAAATGGAAAAGAAGCCTTTCGTCATCAAAATCTCTACGACGGTCGATAAACCCGAAGATGATAACAAACAAGCACCGTTAATCATTCCAAACAATAAAAGGGAAGAAGCAATAACACCTTTACGTTTATTTGTGCCGCGTCCTTTCCCTTATTCATCAAATAAAGCTGTACCTTGGAGATACTCAGAAGAATTGCCAGTTAATCAAGATATCTCCAATATAGTCGGTATTGGGGGCATGACTCGAAGCGGAAGAATATACTCCCCCAAGGAATTACAAGAAAATACTCCTAAAGAGAAGGCGAAAAATAAGGCCGAAGAAGAAAAGAAATCCAAGGAGGAGACATATGAGTTACTCCAATACATAAGACAAAGTGAGTACTCTATCATCGATCAACTCAATCGTACTCCAGCAAAGATAACTTTGTTATCACTCATCATGAGTTCGGAACCGCATCGAAACACATTGTTAAAGGTTTTGAATGAATCATTCGTTCCGCATGCAATATCCCAAGACAAGTTTGAAGGAATTATTGGTAATATTACAGCCAATAATCACCTTACCTTCACTAATGAAGAACTCCCTATTGAAGGGTCCAATCATAATAAGCCCTTGCATATTTCTGTCAAATGCAAGGAATATCTCATTTCCAAAGTTCTTGTGGATAATGGGTCATCCTTAAATGTTATGCCTAAAAGTACACTCGACAAGAT
The DNA here is from genome assembly GCA_963425845.1 of Sphenostylis stenocarpa. NCBI lineage: Eukaryota > Viridiplantae > Streptophyta > Magnoliopsida > Fabales > Fabaceae > Sphenostylis > Sphenostylis stenocarpa. The sequence goes on from OY731406.1 coordinate 40,656,403, forward strand.
AACAGTGCAAGGAACCCACATGCGCCCGAGTAATACAGTTGTTCGAGCCTTTGACGGATAAAGACGAGAAGTAGTAGGAGAGATCAGTCTACCAATCCAAATTGGCCCTACTATCTTCAACATAGACTTCCACGTGATGGACATCACGCCAGCATAGAGTTGTCTCCTTGGTAGACCTTGGATTCATAGCGCTAAGGCAATACCTTCAACGCTCCACCAAAAAGTCAAGTTTGTGACAAAAGATAAACTAGTCACAGTTCAAGCTGAAGAAGACTTTCTGATTAGCAAACCGTCTGTCCAACCATATGTGGATGTGGCTGAAGAGGCTCTTGAAACATCTTTTCAAGCGCTCAAAATTGCCAACATAGAAAGACTCCCTGGTAATATAAAGGTGGCCCATATGATGAAAAGATATGGATATCGCCCAAGACAGGGGCTCGGAAAGAATGCTCAAGGGATAAGAGAGCCACCAGATTTCAAGGATAACCCGCTAAAATATGGTTTAGGGTACGACCCCACAAAAGATCAAACCATATAGAAAGCAGGGAAGTCTTACCCCTCGAAGACGATATTCCGAAAAGGAGGGGTATTAGCGCAAAGGGTAGCGTTAGTCATTAGGTGTCCTTCTTCTGATTCTAAGGGATGTAAACCTAGTGACTATTAGAGATCACTCCTCGGGGTATGCCCGGCCCCCGAGCATCTTTAGGGCACACATTTCCCTGAAATTACAAAAGAATGTTATTCTTACTATCTGCTTCTTTTCTTACTAAATGTATCTATACCCCATTTTAATAAACAAGGTTTAGATAAAACGTTTTGTTCCAAATGCGTCCAAACAATTAAAGCGCCGCAAAGTAAAGTAAAAATTATTGACTAACTAGAAACACAAATGAAATCTATCTTGACAAAATCAAGTTTCGACAATGTTGTGCAAAAAAAAAAAGAAAAAAAAATATATATATATATATATATGCATATAAAAGAAAAGCCCGTCGAGGCCAAAGGCCGAGACAAGAAAATAAAAGGGCAAAATACCGGTAGGAAACCCACAAAGGGGGCTGCACAAAAGTTAGGGTAAGCCCTGGCAGAGACCGAACAATAATAAAGGGTAGCCTGGGCAAAAGTTAGGGTTATTAAAAGTCCGCTAGGTATTCCTTAAAAATAAATACAAAAAGGGAAACCTAGACAAAAGTTAGGACATAAGCACAGCATCCTAGACTGAAAACCTGAAAGGGCGGCCTAGGGAAGTTAGTCGATCGCAAAAAAGGCGCCATAAATCAGTAAACAACGACGCCATATCATAAGAATGAAACATTTATCTAAACTAGCCTAAACACCGACCAACCTCGGCTAGCCATTCTTACAAAAACCTCTATTATAAAAAATATCCCTCTAAAACACAAGCCTTTTGTTGTAAATCCTATTCTTTCTCTTCTCTTGACCATCTCACTATAAAGCATTCAAGTAATAAAGGGGAATGTGGTAACATAGTGATCAATAGGAAGGTCGAAATCCCTAAGGAAAGGAAGGAGGGCATTGATATGGCAGTTGCCCTACGGACAGAAGATAGTTCTTCGGCCATAGCAAAGAAAATTCCAAGACGGCAAATCAATACAGCTTAGCTTGTTGATCAAGAAACAAGATGATGTAAAGGCACAACAACAAGAATGCGCCCGAAGTCAAAGAACATCAGTTAAAAATTTCAAAATATTAACTGAAATAGATCATAGGATGCATATCATGAAGCATTACATGCATTAAAACATAAATGAAGGGAATCCTATCTTCAGTTTCATCAAAAAAACACGAAAATTAACTCAAAAAACAACAACATCAACATAAGAAGCTTGAGACGGCCGTCCCAAAGTCCAGACGGTCGTCCCAAGTGCCCAATTTCAGTTGGGACGCACGTCTCAAGTGGGGGTTGGCCAGTGTGCATTTTTTTTAGTTGAGACGGCCGTCCCAACCCAGACAGCCCTCCCAAACCCCCAGGCGCGGCCTATATAGATGGGGCGCGTGTTTTGGCTCCAGTACCTCAATCCAAGCTTCCTATCTTGCTTTTCCTCCTTCTCTATACACTTTTAACATCCCTAAGAGAGTAGAGCTCACAATGGAACGTGGAGAAGCCTCATCCAGGAGAAAGCGCACCAGGACTGCTGCCAGAAGAACTCCTGTCACCGACATGTTGCTAGCGGAAGCACATCAACAACGACCGGCAAATATCCAACAATTTGCCTGGTATCCTATGCTTGTGATTGGATTTTGAAATCTTAGCTACATTCGGCTGGGAGCAAGATGTCGAAACTTCATCCACAACATAGGATGGGACTTTACGCTCTCGTGAGCCACCTACTCGGATCCACCGCACCGCCACAATGGAATTTCTTGCCTCTGTCAACATGATGGAAATGCCATCCGCAACTCCCGGAGTGCCACCAACTCAAGCTGTCTCCTCTCTGGATGGAGGAAGCCTACCGGACCACTGTTCCGGATGACTTTAATGTCATAATGGGTTTACGCCAACGAGCGAGATACAAGAACACCGGAATACCGGTCCGCATATCCGGAAAAACCTCGCTCGTTCTCACCACCACTAGCATGTGGAAAGAGATCACCGGAGCTCACAACCTGCCAACTCACTTGAAGGGGGCATCCTTTTCTCCTTCGCTCCGCATATGCCATAAAGCTGCTCGCAGGGACCCTACACGACCGGAAGGAGAGCCAAGGAAGGTAACGCTGGTCGACCTTTTCATCATCTACTGTATGCACCAGGGGCATAAGTGCAACCCGAGATACACATTCCCGAAGGCCATAAAGGAATGCGGTACTCGAGGACCAGCGAGAGCTATCATAATAGCTCCCCTTCTTACCCCTTTGGTCGAGTATTGGGGATGCACTCGATGGAGAAGATCTCCCAGCTGAACTCCAACCGGAGCCGATCAACGAGGAGTGCTGACACACATGAACATCCTCGGCGAGGCAAGGGACAGGGGTTCATCTTGAACCCTATCATCTCGATTTCATGGGATATGTGCGACTTCGATACGCCGCAAGACATCCCTACTACCTCCGAATCCTAGCAGCGAGTCACGCGATCCGGACTTCCTCGGCTTGTACCGACGCACTGGACGAGGAGCATGCATACATGGAAGGAGAGTTCCAGTTCATACGCCAGCAGTTTAGTCAGCTCACTGTTAGGCAAGATAGGACGGACCGCCAGATAGAGAGCTTGGTCCTGACTCAGGCGAGGTTCCAACGCCGCCTACTCCGCCACTTCCCTTCGCCAGTACCATCCTCCCACTCTAGTCCAGAGGCAGATGATTAGGAGGAGTCTTTTATAATTTTTAGTATTTTGAAATGCTTGAATGTATCAAACAAAAAGCAGTAATAAATAAAAGTAGTTATTTCTGTTTCATATTTCAAAAGCCCATGTGTACGAAAACTATAAAATAAAAGGCACACATGATATATTAAAAAGCCGGATTTCAAAAATTCGCGATAAAATTAAATCGCGATAGAAAAAGGCAAAATCAAAATTATCTGCAGCAAAATAAGGAGCTTCTGTTGAAAATTCAAGGACTTGATGTTGCACTTGATGAACATGAAGATTGTTGATTTTGATGATGATTCAAGAACTCAAAGACTTAGAGTGTTGAAGAATTGTTTTTGTAGTGTAATAACTCTGTTTTAATTAGATTGAGTCTGTAATTATAGAGTTTGAGATAGCCGATACATAGTCTCGCAACTTAGAAGCTTCAAAAAAAGCCCAAATATATCATCCAGGCTCGGCTTTAATCGATTATATAGGAAATAATCGATTAAAACGAGTGAGAAAACCATTTTCGAGTATATACTCACTGTTTTAATCGATTAAAACATAAAAATAATCGATTATTAGGTCAAATAATCGATTAAAACTTCAAATAATCGATTAAAACAGAGAGGTTTTGGGTTCTGTTTTTTTTGGCTCTGTTTTAATCGATTATAACTCCATTTAATCGATTATTTCAGTCTATTTTTCATTTTAAATTTCAAATTAACCCTATTTTTGAAAACCCAATTACCAAGATCCCTGGTTTCGAAATCCCCTTTTTCTAAACCCTAATTTCCCTACTTAAACTCTCCTTTGGCACTCAGAAAAAGAGAACAACCTTTTCCATACAAAAGTTAAGTGCTGTGAGTGCCAGAGAACTGTTTGTTGCAAGGAGAGGGGCTTTCGAACTCTGGTGTGGGCTAGAAGCGATAAGAATCACTAAGTGGAGTTCTTAGTGGATTGTGTCTTGTCGTCGTCTACGGGGAAAGTCGTTTTTCATCTCTTGTGGGTTTCAAGAGAGGTGTTATCTTTTACTTTATCTCTTCCATTGTAATTTGTATTGTAACAATTTGTTTATAGTGACAGCGTTAATCCTCTCGTTGAGTGATTAGCAACTGGACGTAGGGTCTTTTGATCCGAACCAGTATAAATTTCCTGTGTAAGACTCTATCCTTTTCTCTATTTACATTTACACAGTTTTTAATCGGTAAAATTTGGGGAAAATTTTGAAAACCTAATTTTTATTAAGAAACCAATTCACCCCCCCTCTTGGTTTTTGTCCGACCACGCGATCATTCCGCTACGCGATTCTAACAAGTGGTATCTGAGCTTCCTTTGATAGTCATTCAAATTTTCGAAAATGGCCGGACAAAATCAAACTTTTGCCGAAGGTGCGTCTATCAACAGACCCCCACTTTTTGTGGGTCAAAATTATCCTTTTTGGAAGGTACGTATGCAAATATTTTTAGAGTCTGTTGATAGAGGCATTTGGGACGCTATTTTAAATGGTCCATATATTCCTAAAGTAACTGAGAACGGTGTTGACGTTCCCAAATCTTTTTCTAGATGGACTGCCGAAGAAAGTAGAAAAGCACAATTTGATGTTAGGGCTAGAAATATAATTTCATCTGCTCTAACCCTTGACGAGTTTTATAGAATTTCAGTTTGTAAAAGTGCACAGGAAATGTGGGAAATGCTAAGGGTGACCCACGAAGGAACTGACGACGTCAAAAGAGCACGTAAAAATTCTTTAATTCAAGAATACGAGATGTTCCGAATGCAACAAGGCGAAATGATATTTGACGTACAAAAACGTTTCACTCATATTGTGAACCATCTCACCGGACTAGGTAAAATTTTTGACGTTGATGAATTAAATGTTAAAATTTTGAAATCTCTGGATAGGAAATGGCAACCTAAGGTGACGACCATCTCGGAGTCACAAAATCTTGCCACAATGTCCATGGCAGCGTTATTTGGAAAGCTTAGAGAACATGAGCTTTTTCTTGGAAGGCTAAATGAGGAAGAAGGTCAATATCAAAAGAAGAACCTAGCCTTCAAAACTAAGATTTCTAAAGGTAAACATAAAAAGGAAGAAGAAGAAGACTCGGAAAATGATGAAGAAGAGTTGAGTCTTTTTATAAGAAAGTTCACCAAGTTCATGAAAACAAAAGGAAGACATCCTTTCAAAGGTAAGGGAAAGGTAAAAGAAAATACTTCCGTAAATATAAAATGTTATGGTTGTGGTGAAGCAGGACATGTAAAGACCGAATGCCCAAACAAGAAAAATGATGAAAACAAGGGCAAGAAGCAATTCAAGAAGAAAACCTATATTGCTTGGGACGACAGTGATTCAAGTTCGGAATCAAGCGACTCGAAAATAGAAGCAAACATTTGCTTAATGGCAAATGACAACATATCTTCGGATTTTGAGGTTAGTGATTCCGATTCATCTTCTAGTGATGAAAATGACCATGATGAATTGCAAAATGCTTACAATGAATTATTTATTGCCTTTAAGAATTTGAAAGATGAATATAAAGTTGTAAAGAAGAATATAAGAAGATCGGAAAAGGAAAATGAGTCCTTAAAATTGAAAATTGCATGTTTAGAAGAAAAGGAGGTAGCTAATACGAAAATTGTATGTTTAGATGAGGATAAGAATTTAGCTTGTGAAACTTGTAAAGAGCATGAATATGACATAGATATTCTTAATCATTTGCTAGACAAAGCTGAAAAGGAAATAGATGATCTTAAGAAGCATGAAACGGTATTTGCTCAAAATAGTGTAAATCATCAAGTTCCTTTGAAAAAGCCTAAAACTAAAAAGAAAAGAGTATGGGTAGAAAAAGGAACTAGAGCATCTATGATTAGAAATGCATCATTTTCAAATACTACATCTAAAGCATGTTTTTACTGCATGAAACAAGGTCACACGTCAAATAGATGTAAAATTAAACATTTTGGTGTTCCTAAAGGAAAATATATTTGGGTTCCTATAGTCAAATGAATTGTTTGTCTCTTTTATTTATTCAAAGAAAATGGATCATTTAGTATGTTTTAAACAGAATGCTTAGGTAAAATCATTTTATCTTTTCTACTGCACGAAGGTTCTTCACTTAAAGATTTTGCGAAATGCCTCTAAAATCGTTTTAAACAACTAAAAACAAAGTATTTTTACAAAAGCTTTCTTAAACATGTTTTTAACTGATATAGTTGTGAAAGAACCGATTAAAATCACTTAGAATGTTCAAAGAAGTGTTTTTACAGTATTTTAATCGATACAACTTGTTTTTAATCGATTAAAACCATTTAGAACTCATTATGATCGATCAGAATACAAATATGACCGATCAGAATCAAATGTGATCGATCAGATTTTAATTATAAGCGATCAAAATTTTTTCAATCGATTAAAACACGTTTCAATCGATTAAAATCACTTAAAGGGTCAAGATGATTGATCTGAATTCAATTATGACCGATCAGAATCAGTTATGATCGATCAGAATTTACTTATGACCGATCAGAACTCTTTTAATCGATTAAATCTCGTTTCAATCGATTAAAACAACTTAGAAATTTTCTACACAACGTTTTAATCGATTAAAACTCATTTCTTATTATTTAAAATAACTTGAAAAGTTTTATGAGAAAGTTTTGCAGTATTTAAATAGATTGTTATGTCTCTAACCCCAAGGACCCAAAAGTTGTGGGGACCTAAGTTTACTATGTTCTTGTTTTGTAGGAAACTTCCAAATCAAAGAAGTCTATGTGGTATCTTGATAGTGGATGCTCAAAACATATGACTGGAGATAAATCAAAATTTGTGAGTTTCAAAGCCAAAGAACAAGGATATGTGACTTATGGGGATAACAACAAAGGGAAGATTCTCGGAATTGGAAACATTGGTGGTGCAAACACTTTGGAGATCAAGGATGTGCTACTTGTTGATGGACTTAAGCATAATCTCCTTAGTATAAGTCAATTATGTGACAAAGGCTTCAAGGTAATTTTTGAAAGTAAATTTTGCACCATTCACTTGATAGATTTCGAAAATGTAGCATTGAAAGGCATTAGGCATAACAACATATATTTGATTGATTTGGATTGTCTGCATGAGTCAAGTATAACATGTTTAGGTGCTAAGGAAGAGAACCCTTGGTTGTGGCATAAGAGAGCGGCTCATATAAATATGCATCATTTGAATAAATTAATCTCAAAAGACTTAGTTATTGATTTGCCTAAGTCAAAATTTGAAAAAGATAGATTATGTGATGCATGCCAAAAGGGTAAACAAGTAAAATCATCATTTAAATCAAAGAATGTTATTTCCACTTCAAAACCCCTAGAATTATTACATTTAGACTTATTTGGACCTTCTAGGATAAAAAGCTTTGGTGGAAATTATTATGGACTTGTAATTGTTGATGATTACTCTAGATATACTTGGACATTTTTCCTAACTATGAAAAGTGAAGCTTTTAAGGTCTTTAGAAAGTTTGCTAAACAAATTCAAAATGAGAAAGACCTAAGAATTAAAGTTTTAAGAAGTGACCATGGTGGTGAGTTTCAAAATGAAAAGTTTGAGAATTATTGTGAAGAAAATGGAATATTACATAACTTTTCTGCTCCTAGGACTCCCCAACAAAATGGTGTAGTTGAAAGGAAAAATAGGTCATTAGAGGAACTTGCTAGGACTATGTTAAATGAATCTAATGTTCCTAAATATTTTTGGGCTGATGCGGTTAGTACTTGCTTGTTATGTTTTGAATAGAATGCTCATTAGGTCTATTATTAAATCTACTCCATATGAATTGTTTAATGGTAGAAAGCCTAATGTTGCCCATTTGAAAATCTTTGGATGTAAATGTTTTGTGCTAAATAATGGAAAGGACAATCTAGGAAAATTTGATTCAAAAGCCGATGAGGGCATTTTTCTAGGATATTCATTAAATAGCAAGGCATATAGAGTGTTTAATAGGAGAACTTTAAATATAGAAGAATCTATACATGTTACCTTTGATGAGATTGTAGACCTTGGGGGAAATCCTCTTGAGTCAAATAAAGAACTTGCAGGTGATGATGAGTATATAAGAGAAGCCCTTGATGAACTATACTTGGAAAATAATGAGCCTTCTCAAACTCCTCAATTAGCAAAAGAATGGCAATCACCTAGAGGACTCTCAATGGATAACATCATAGGTGACATCTCAAAAGGGGTAAGAACTAGAAATATGACAAATTTCTGTATGTCTGTTGCTTTTGTATCACAGATTGAACCTAAAAACATTGAGGAAGCACTTAAAGATGATCAATGGTGCATAGCCATGCAAGAAGAACTTAACCAATTTGAAAGGAATCAAGTCTGGGAATTAATCCCAAGAGAAGAGTCACATCAAGTTATTGGAACTAAATGGGTATTCAGAAATAAGCTTGATGAAGATGGAAACATAACAAAGAATAAAGCCAGACTTGTTGCAAAAGGCTATTGTCAGGAGGAAGGTATAGATTATGATGAAACTTATGCTCTTGTTGCCAGGTTAGAAGTTATACGCCTACTTCTTGCTTGTGCATCTATGATGAAATTTAAACTATATCAAATGGATGTAAAGAGTGCATTTTTAAATGGTTTTATTAAAGAAGAAGTGTATGTAGAGCAACCCCCTGGATTTGAATATTTTAATTATCCTAATCATATTTTTAAATTAAAGAAAGCTTTATATGGGTTGAAACAAGCTCCTAGATCTTGGTATGAAAGATTAAGTAGTTTCCTAACTGCAAATGATTTTTCAAGAGGAAAAATTGATTGTACACTGTTTATAAAGAAAGTTAAAGAACATATCTTATTGGTCCAGGTATATGTTGATGATATAATTTTTGGATCAACTCGATAACTCGTTATGTGTAGAATTTGCTAAGATAATGCAGGGAGAGTTTGAAATGTCTATGATGGGAGAATTGACATTCTTCCTTGGACTACAAATCAAGCAACTTAAAGATGGCATTTTCATCTCTCAAACCAAGTACTGCAAAGAGATCCTCAAAAAGTTTGGTATGGACACCTCAAAGGAAGCTAACACACCCATGGGAACTTCATGCTATCTAGACAAGGATGAATCAGGTTTGGAAGTTAATCAAACTATGTATAGAGGTATGATAGGATCACTGTTATACTTAACTGCAAGTAGACCTGATATTATGCATTCTGTCTGTGTGTGTGCTAGATTTCAGGCTTGTCCTAAAGAATCTCACCTAATTGCAGTAAAACATATTTTAAAATATTTAAAAGGAACTACTGGTTTTGGTTTATGGTATCCTTCTGATGCTTGTATGAGTTTAATAGGATATTCTGATGCTGATTATGGTGGATGTAAAATTGATAGGAAAAGTACTAGTGGGACATGTCATTTGTTAGGTTCATCCTTAATATCTTGGCATTCTAAGAAACAGGCATGTGTTGCTTTATCTACCACTGAAGCTGAATATATTGCAGCTGGTAGTTGTTGTGCTCAAATTCTGTGGATGAAACAACAGTTAGAAGATTATAATATCTTTTTAGATGACATACCCTTGATGTATGATAATACGAGTGCAATTAACTTAACTAAGAATCCAGTAATGCACTCTAGGACTAAACATATAGAAATAAGACATCACTTTTTAAGAGATCATATCAGCAAAGGAAACTGTAAAATAGAGTATGTGGATACAAAACACCAATTAGCAGATATTTTTACTAAGCCTCTATCCAAGGATAGATTCTATGATCTTAGAAGAGACTTAGGAATATTAGACATTGCCTAAATTCTGCTTAAATAAAAGGCTTTTACATGATTGAAATGTTATATATCTCTTTGTCTGTAATGACGTTTCTTTATGAAATGAAATTTGTTTCTTTAAATGCTTTGATTGAGGGGGAGTTATCTTCAACTTATGCATATTTTGAGGGGGAGCTCTTATGATTGTTATTGCAGAGTGCTTTTTGATTATAATCAAAATAGGGGGAGAAAAATTTAAAGCCTCTTATGAATTACATTTAAATATTATCTGGTATGTTTGATGTGTTTGTTAGTATGACAGATAAAACAGGTTATTACAAGGGCTTTAAAAGATAATTTTGATCATCATCAAAAAGGGGGAGATTGTTGAAAATTCAAGGACTTGATGTTGCACTTGATGAACATGAAGATTGTTGATTTTGATGATGATTCAAGAACTCAAAGACTTAGAGTGTTGAAGAATTGTTTTTGTAGTGTAATAACTCTGTTTTAATTAGATTGAGTCTGTAATTATAGAGTTTGAGATAGCCAGTACATAGTCTGCAACTTAGAAGCTTCAAAAAAAGCCCAAATATATCATCCAGGCTCGGCTTTAATCGATTATATAGGGAAATAATCGATTAAAACAGATGAGAAAACCATTTTCAAGTATATACTCACTGCTTTAATCGATTAAAACATAAAAATAATCGATTATTAGGTCAAATAATCGATTAAAACTTCAAATAATCGATTAAAACAAGAGAGGTTTTGGGTTCTGTTTTTTTGGCTTCGCTTTTAATCGATTATAACTCCATTTAATCGATTATTTCAGTCTGTTTTTCATTTTAAATTTCAAATTAACCCTATTTTCGAAAACCCAATTACCAATATCCCTGGTTTCGAAATCCCCTTTTTCTAAACCCTAATTTCCCTACTTAAACTCTCCTTTGGCACTCAGAAAAGAGAACAACCTTTTCCATACAAAAGTTAAGTGCTATGAGTGCTAGAGAACTGTTTGTTGCAAGGAAAGGGGGCTTTCTGAACCTGGTGTGGGCTAGAAGCGATAAGAATCACTAAGTGGAGTTCTTAGTGGATTGTGTGCTGTGCCGTCTCTAGGGAAAGCTGTTTTTCATCTCTTGTGGGTTTCAAGAGAGGTGTTATCTTTTACTTTATCTCTTCCATTGTAATTTGTATTGTAACAATTTGTTTATAGTGACAGCGTTAATCCTCTGTTGAGTGATTAGCAACTGGACGTAGGGTCTTTTGATCCGAACCAGTATAAATTTCCTGTGTAAGACTCTATCCTTTTCTCTATTTACATTTACACAGTTTTTAATCAGTAAAATTTGGGGAAAATTTTGAAAACCTAATTTTTATTAAGAAACCAATTCACCCCCCCTCTTGGTTTTTGTCCGACCACGCGATCATTCCGCTGCGCGATTCTAACAGCTTGAAGGAAACTAGTTCCAACCATCAACCTTCTACACCAATAAAAGAAGGAGAAGAAAAGCCAATGGAAAAGGTTTGATCATCCTCAAGAGGATACTTGCCTATTCAAAGGCAGAAAAATACTCCCTGACTCAGCATCATCATCACATGAGTCGTCAAACAGAGTCATTTAAAACTTCAATCAACATCCTTCCATCCAAAAAGAAGGAAGCCATCAAAATAGAAAAGCCAACGGAAAGGCTTGATCATCCCCAAGCGGATCCTTGCCTACTCCAGAGGCAAAACAAAAAGCTTACCTCACGACTCAGCTGCATCGCCACATGAGTCATCAAGCACAATCATTCAAGAATCTCCGCTTCATTCCCCAACGGAGAACAAGGGTTACACAAGAGTCCATCATACGAAGTCAAGCTTCCCTATATCACCGGGGGGCAACAAAAGGAAAAGAAAGAAAATTTTTCATCCGCAACAAAGGCCACTACAGAAAAAGGCCAAATAAATGTCTCTAAACAGAGCATATCAAGAAAAATCTCCACAAAGAGGAAAAGAAGAAAAATCTTCACCCCGATCAATAAAAAGCTTCACAAAGCCAAGAGCCAAGACTCCATCATCAAAGTTGGATCCCCCAAGAAAAGAAAAATTCCCCAGGGATCACCAAAAAGAAAAGAGAAAAAGATATCTTTTCATTCAAAGAAAAAGCCAATGTGCATAAAAAGAGCACACATGCAAAAAACCAAATCGCAAAAAAGAGAAATCGCGAGAAAAGGGTAAAAACCCATTCACCAGCAAAATAAGAGCTTAGGCAAAACCATCTCAAAACAACAGCAGTCAATAAGGAGTCGAAAAAACTCCATTTCTCCCTAGAAGGACAATTCAAGACAGATCTCCGGAATAAAATTAATTCCCCAGTGGATCATCAACAAGAAAACTACTCCAGTGAGCCTACGACAAAGGCAAACTACAAAATTATATCCACAGGGAGTTAATCGCTCATAACGCCCAAAGACGGATATCCATAGTAAAGCACAAAGCCTTCACTTGCAACAAGCAAGCAAAAAACTAATATCCCCAAGAAATGGGAAATCAACCTATGCAAGAGGCAATCCAAACCCTCAAAGTCTTCACCACTATTGAAGCATTCGCCTGTCGCCGCCGTCCGTTCCGACGTCCTGGGGACGTCTCGAACGTTAATGCGAGCGGTTGCGAAAAGATGGGAGAGACTCGCGTTTTTTGTTAAAATTGTGTTCATTGCTTCCGAGGTGCTCAACATTGAACTATCCTCTAATAGAAGCAAGGTTTTCGAAAAGGGGTTCTTTTGGAGTCGCCACCAATGTTTTGACCAGAAACATTGGAAAAGGAAAAAAGGCGTTGATTTTATTAAAAACCAACTTGGCCATTATAACCAGAGTTGGGTAAGGGAGTTAGTTACGTGTGGGGAAGGTGTTAGCACCCTCACAACGCCCCTTTCGAGTTCCCTATGACGGATTTATTCATTAAGTGAAGATTATGAGAAATTACGCTTTTACCCTTATTTTATTAGTACAGTATTTAAATATGGCTATCTACATGATTTATCTACATTGCATACAAAAAGCAATAAATAAAGCGAGAAAGAATAAGAGAATTGAGAAAAACCTCCGTAGCAAGCTTTTATATTAAGATTCCGTTACAAGGAGGACGCGTTTCGCAGTCCTTCGCTCTACAATTGCTCTCCTCTCGACTTACAATATCGACTCGACTAATTTTTCTAGAAGAAATCGAATGCTTGGAATAGAAATTCCTTAACCGATTGTTACCTATAATAGGCAATCGAAAGATCATTCGAGAGAGGGAGAGAAGAAGACAAGTCTCGGAGTTCTCCGGAGTGTCCGGGGTCGGGAATGAGACAAATGAGGCTCCTATTTATAGCATTTTCGCTGCACGGAACTTTGGGACGGCCGTTCGGGTTGGGACGGCCGTCCCAAACGTGATTTCTGCGTTGTGCCAATCCGGCACGGCCTTACTCGGGTTGGGACGGCCGTCCCAAACGCAATTTTGTGCACGTTGGGACCCCTGGGTTTGGGACGGCCGTCCCACATTCGGGACGCGCGTCCCAACCGCTTAATTGCAGGTTGGGACGGCCGTCCCAACCTTGGGATGGTGGTCTCGACCTGTTTTGTCCGAGCTTTTGTATTTTGGGACCCTGGAAGCTTTCCTTGCCGTTTTCGGACGTGGATTGGTGCCTATATATATCCGTTGAAGCTTTATCTTCGTGTAGGAAGTCTTCTTGGTCTTCATTTGTAATGTTGGGTGAGCTTTATCTATGTATAGGAAGTCTCCTTTGTGTGGATGAGTGAACTCCGTCTTATTATGAGAGGTCTTCTTTAGTCTTTATCGTGCATATGAGCGAATTCCATGTTGTTGCGGGAGGTTTCCTCAGTTTTTGGGAAGCCAGATGAACTCCATCTTCAGGCGAAGTTCCTCTAGCTTTTATTTTGAGAGGCCGGGCAAAATTAGGGGTCTACAGCTGCCCCCCCTTCACCTGCTTAACTAATTTGTTGGTTTTAATATGCCGACATAATTAGTTGGTAGGGGAAGGAGTTAACCCTTTTGCCCGGCTATCCTTCGGATACTGCTCCTTGCTGATCCTCCGGATGATAAATATTTTGATAGGTACTAACCCCTATCTGGTTTGAGCCTTCTTTTTCTAAGACTCTGGTGAGTACTTACCCTCACCTGGTATAAGTCTATATTTGACTAGACTTTTGTGGGTACCTACCCCCATTAGGTATGAACCTTGTTCTTCAAGGTTTTGGTGAGTACCTACCCTCACCTGGTATGAGTTTGCATTTTGCAGAACTCTTGTGGGTACTTACTTCCGAGGTGCTCAACACCGAACTATCCTCTAATAGAAGTAAAGTCTTTGCACCCGTTTTTTGCAATGCTTCTCGGTGAGTATTTTTACTCCACCTGATGCATTTTTGCTAAGTTTTGATGAGTACCTACCCTCATCCGGTACAAACCTTATTTTTATAAGGTTTTGGTGGGTACCTACCCCCACCCGGTACAAATCTGCATTTTTTGCTAGATTCTGAATGAGTCTTGTTCTGCAAGACTTTGGTGAGTATCTACCCTCACCCGGTATGAACCCCGTTCTACAAGGTTTTTTGATAAGCCTCGTTCTGCAAGGCTTAGGTGAGTACGTACCCCCACCCGGTATGAAGTTTTTGGTAAGCCCCGTTCTGCAAGGCTTAGGTGAGTACGTACCCCCACCCGGTATGAAGTTTTTTGGTAAGCCCCGTTCTGCAAGGCTTAGGTGAGTATGTACCCCCACCCGGTATGAAGTTTTTGGTAAGCCCCGTTCTGCAAGGCTTAGGTGAGTATGTACCCCCACCCGGTATGAACCCCGTTCTGCAAGGTTTTTTGATAAGCCTCGTTCTGCAAGGCTTAGGTGAGTACGTACCCCCACCTGGTATGAAGTTTTTGGTAAGCCCCGTTCTGCAAGGCTTAGGTGAGTACGTACCCCCACCCGGTATGAAGTTTTTGGTAAGCCCCGTTCTGCAAGGCTTAGGTGAGTATGTACCCCCACCCGGTATGAAGTTTTTGGTAAGCCCCGTTCTGCAAGGCTTAGGTGAGTACGTACCCTCACCCGGTATGAAGTTTTTGGTAAGCCCCGTTCTGCAAGGCTTAGGTGAGTACGTACCCCCACCCGGTATGAAGTTTTTGGTAAGCCCCGTTCTGCAAGGCTTAGGTGAGTATGTACCCCCACCCGGTATGAACCCCGTTCTGCAAGGTTTTTTAGGATGAACTTTTTTGTAGTTAATCCTATGATTATCTGTTTTTGGAGATGAGTTGGCGGCTTGCTGTTTCTGATTATGCGCCCCTGGGGAGTAATTGATTTTCTTTTTTGTTTTCAATCGTCCGGCTTTTGCCAGGGATTTCTGTGTTTTTGGCTTTTCTTTTAGCCATCCGGTCTTGGCCGGGGATTATTGTTGATTGCCTCTTTTTAGGCAGGATTCCTCTAGAGGATTTTTGGACTCTTCTATTGATTGTGCCTCTTGAGTAGGCGGAGATCCACTTGGGGATTTGATTTTTGTTAGTTGTGCCTCTTGATTTAGGCCGAAATCTACTTGGGGAGATTTTGCTGATTCCTGGTTGTGCCTCTTGATTAGGCAGATGCTTCACTAATGATGAAGACTTTTTCCGTTTTGTATTACCTCTTGTATAGGTTGATTTTCCATTTCTAGGGGGCATTAGCTTTTTGCTTGCCTGTTGGAAGTGAAGGCTTTGCTTTTCACTGGGGATATTCATATTGGGTGTTCCAGATGATTAATTCCCTGAGGATATGAATTTTGTATTTTGCCTTTTGCTGGTAGGCTTGCTGGGGATTTTTCTCTTTTTGGTGATCCACCAGAGATTTGATCGTCTTCTGGAGATCTATTTTGAATTGCCCCCTAGGGACGGCCGTCCCACTTAAAATGGGTTTGGGACGGCCGTCCCAACTTTGGGACGCGCGTCCCAACTGGATTTAAGAGGTTGGGACGGCCGTCCCAACCGGGACGGCCGTCTCAACCTCGTTCGCCGGTTCACGCGTTCGGGACTACGGAAGCTTTCCTTGCCTGTTTTGGGCGTCGGCTGATGTCGATATGTGTCTATTGAAGCTTTATCTTCATATGGGAAGTCTCCTTGGCTCTTATTTGTAATGCTAGACGAGCTTTATCTTGTTACGTGTAATCTCCTTTATCTTTATTTGAGAGGCCGGGCAAAATTAGGGGTCTACAGCTGCCCCCCTTCACCCGCCTAACTAATTCGTTGGTTTTAGTATACCGACAAAATTAGTTGGTAGGGGAAGGAGTTAACCCTTTTGTCTAGTTATCCTTCTGATGTCGCTCCTCGTTGATCCTCCGATGATAAGTATTTTGATAGGTACCAACCCCTATCTCGGTTTGAGCTTTTTTTTTAAGGTTTTGGTGGGTACCTACCCCCACCTGGTATGAATCTGCATTTTTAAGGTTTTGGTGGGTACTTACCCCCACCTGGTACGAATCCGCATTTTGCCGCATTCTAGTGGTTTTTACACCCCCACCGGGTGCGAACCCGCATATGGACTAGGTTCTAGTGGATTTTACACCCCACCGGGTGCGAACCTCGCATATTGACCGGGTTCTAGTGGATTTTACACCCTCACTGGGTGCGAACCTGCATATTGACTAGGTTCTAGTGGATTTTACACCCCTATCGGGTGCGAACCTCGCATATTGACTAGGTTCTAGTGGATTTTACACCCCCACCGGGTGCGAACCTGCAAATTGACTAGGTTCTAGTGGATTTTACGCCCCATCGGGTGCGAACCCGCATATTGACTAGGTTCTAGTGGATTTTACACCCCTATTGGGTGCGAACCTGCATATTGACTAGGTTCTAGTGGATTTTACACCCCCACTGGGTGCGAACCCGCATATTGACTAGGTTCTAGTGGATTTTACACCCCCACTCGGGTGCGAACCTCGCATATTGACTAGGCTTCTATTGTGCGAGTCTCGCATCTTGCCTGGACTCTAATGGTTTTTACACCCCCACCGGGTGTGAACCCGCATGTTGACAAGGCTCTATTGTGCGAGTCTCGCATCTTGCTCGACTCTAATGGTTTTTACACCCCCACCGGGTGCGAACCTCGCATCTTGACAAGGCTCTATTGTGCGAGTCTGCATCTTGCTCGACTCTAATGGTTTTTACACCCCCACTCGGGTGCGAACCCGCATCTTGACAAGGCTCTACCGTGCGAGTCTGCATCTTGCCGGACTCTAATGGTTTTTACACCCCCACCGGGTGTGAACCCGCATCTTGACAAGGCTTCTATTGTGCGAGTCTCGCATCTTGCCGGACTCTAATGGTTTTTACACTCCCATCGGGTGTGAGTCTCGCATTTCGACAGTACTCGATGAGTATCTACCCTCATCCAGTACGAATCCGCATTTTGACAAATTCTTGGAATGCTCTTTTTGGAATATCTTTTTGATTGATGAGTACGAACCCTTATCCGGTTTCTGCGACTTATTGTCTCCTGATCATGCGCCTATGGGGAGTAATTTTTTCTTTTTGATTTTTTTGTTTTAGTCATCCGTGTTTACTCGGGATTCTTGATTTTTGGCTTTTCTTGTTTTAGCCATCCGGCTTTGCCGGGATTATGTTGATTGCCTCTTTTTAGGCGGAATCCTTTTGGGGATTTTGAATTCTCTTATTGATTGTGCCTCTTGATTAGGCGAAGATTCACTTGAGGATTTTGTTGTGCCTCTTGATTAGGCGGAATCCACTGGGGATTTATTGATTCTTGATTGTGCCTCTTGATTAGGCGAGAGCCCACTTGGGGATGTTTTTGTTTGGTTGTGCCTCTTGATTAGGCGTGAATCCACTCGGGATTTGTTGATTTTTGATTGTGCCTCTTGATTAGGCAAGTGCTTCAATAATGATGAAGGCTTTTTACTTGTTGTTCGCCTTCGAATAGGCCGATGTTCTATTTGAGGATATTTGTTCTTGATAGTACCTCCGAGTAGGTAGATGTTTCTTGAAAGTTTTGTTTGTATTACCTCTTATAGGTTGATTTCCCATTTCTTGGGGATATCGGCTCTTTGCTTGTTTCTGAGTAAGCATAGGCATTCTTGAGAGTGAAGGTTTTGTACTTCACTGGGGATATTCATATCGGGTGCTTAACTCCCTGTGGATTTGTAATTTGTAATTTGCCTTTGCGTGTTAGGCTTACTCGGGGAGAAAATTTTCTTTTTGGTGATCCACCTGGGGGTGATTTGCCTTCCTATGGATGGAATTTTCTCATTTTTTCTTTTTTTTTTTTTTTTAGATTTTTCTTGATGTGCTCTTCTTGGGGATTTTCTTTCCCAGTTGCCTCTCGTGATGTAAAGGACTTGACTTCGTATGATGGGCTCTTGTGTAACCCTTATTCTCCGTTGGGGAATGAAGTGGAGATCCTTATATGAGTGTGCTTGATGACTCATGTGGTGTAGATGTCGAGTCATGGAGTAATTTTGTTTTGCCTTTGGAGTAGGCAAGGATCCGCTTGGGGATTATCAAGCCCTTCCATTGGCTTTTTCTATTTTTGATGTACCTTCTTTTATTGGTGTAGAAGGTTGATGGTTGGAATTAGCTTTCTTGGAGCTCTTTATTCTCGCTAAAATGATTTTGATTTCGCCTTTCGTGTTTTTGACTTTCATTTAGAGGCTGGATTTTGGCGCCTTTTATTTCCAATCACAAACATGGAGACTATCCTCCTTATATGCATGTTTATTATTCTTGTTTGAAGAAAATTATTTTTTCTTGATTTTGACAAAGTCGTATTATGCAACTACTTTGTGTGTGGACGTCCTAAATGCAATCTGATGTTCATTTATTTTTGATGCAATTAGAAAGTGACTCGGCCTTCTCCCTGTCGGCTTCTCACGAATATGCCGATGGGCTCCTTTCTTATGATCTTAATGATGGGCTCATCTTTTACTCATCTTTTGGTTTTAGCCCTATCTTTTGCCTAGACCGCCCTTTACGGTTTTCGATCTAGCTGGCTGCCTTAATTTTTGCCTAGAATATCTTAGGGGGCTTTTGCCTTATCTTTTGCCTAGATCGTTCTTTTTCTTTTTTTTTTTTTTTTTTTTGATCTCGCAGGCTACCCTCGGTTTTTTCCTAAGAATATCCTAGCAGTGCGCTTATTCTCTTATTATTTTTATATGCTTCCCCTTTTTAGATGCATGTTTGATCTTTGATTAAAAAGTCTTTGCGCATATTTATGATTTATCAATAAAGAGGCATTTCCATAATATTTGGTCAAGAGAAAGGAAATGAAAGGGAATTTTATTGATAAATGAACGAAAGTTTATTTCTTTTACGTAATGATTACAAAAGGAATTTAGAAGAATGGGTAGTCAAGGTTGGTTGTACCGTATAGGCTTGAACAAGTCATGTCTATGATATCTCGCCCCCAGCTTCTCCTAATTGCTTCAGCTTGAGATGCCCGAGCTCAGAGTGAAGACTATGCGATCGCTTGCTCCTGGAAGAATGTTACTTTAGCCGCCTTTTCGGTTTTCAACCGAAGTAACCATTGCTCTTAGTTTTTTTTTTTTTTTTTTTTTACCTCTTCTTTTTGCCTAGGACATATCCTAGCGAGGAATATGGACCCTATCTTTTGCCCAGGAACGTCCTTTGTGGATTTTCATTCTCGACGGGCCTTGAGCAATGTCTTCAAGCATAATATTTCTTTACTGCGTCGGAATTGATTGGGTGTCGAAGCTCCTCTCCATCCATATTAGTGAGAATAAGTGCCCCTCCCGAGAAAGCTCGCTTGACCACAAAGGGTCCTTCATAATTCGCCGCCCATTTCCCAATTTTATCCTTCTGGGTCGAAGCGTTCTTTATCACTAAATCCCCTTCTTGATAAGTATGAGGGCGGACCTTTTTATCATAAGCCTTTTTTATCTTCTTTTGATAGGCTTGTCCATGGCATATGGCATTCAGCCGCTTTTCATCGATAAGGTTTAATTGATCGTATCGACTTTGAACCCATTCTACTTCGTTAATTTTGCTTCCATAATAATTCGCAGGACGGTATTTCGATCTCTATTGGCAATACGGCTTCCATTCCATATACAAGGGAGAATGGAGTGGCTCCTGCTGAGGTTCTGCACGACGCTCGATATCCATGAAGAGCAAAAGGTAATTTTTCATGCCAATCTTTATAGGTTTTAACCATCTTTTGAACAATCTTCTTGATGTTTTTATTGGTCGCTTCCACTACGCCATTCATTTTAGGCCTATAAGGAGAAGAGTTATGATGTTGAATTTTGAAGTCATAACATAGTTCTTCCATCATTTTATTATTCAGATTGGTCCCATTATCAGTAATGAGGCGATGTGGAATGCCGTATCGACATATGATATCTTTCTTAACGAAGGTGACCACTACTTTTCTAGTCACATGTGCATAAGATGCAGCTTCCACCCATTTAGTGAAATAATCAATGGCTACCAAAATGAATCAGTGACCATTGGACGCCTTAGGCTCAATAGGTCCGATGACATCTATGCCCCACATAGCAAATGGCCAAGGGATAGCCATAACATTGAGAGGTATCGGTGGAACATGTACATTATCTCGCGTGTATTTGACACTTGTGACATTTTCTAGCATACCGATAATGATCCTTTTCCATTGTGGACCAAAAGTATCCTCGCTTCGAGGATTTTCCTAGCCATGATATGCCCCTGGTGCATGAGTCCCAAAGGTTCCTTCATGTATTTCTTTGATCAATATCTCGGGCTTCTTCTGGATTAACACATCTTAATAAAGTAGAATCACAATTCTTTTTATAGAGGGTTTCTCCTATCACCGTAAACCCTATAGCCCTTTTACGAATGGTCCTTTTATCATTGTCACCGATTCCCTCGGGTATTCACTCTTTGTCAAGTATCGCCTTATGTCCCGATACCAAGGGGCTTTATCTTTTCGCTGTCCACCATCATACAAAAGGCTTGTTTGTCGTGCCTTTTGACTTGGATGATAGGCATCTCATGCTCTTGCCCTAGTGCGAACATGGATGATAATGTTGCCGCGCATCGACAATCTGGTTATCCTCCCGAGGGATATATTCGAAATCGATGTTTTCCATTTGTGAAGTCATCTTACTGGATATGCTCCAGATAAGGGATTAATTTGGAGTTTCTAGTTTCCCATTCACCCTTGAGCCGATAAATAACAAGGGATGAGTCACCGAATACTTTGAGTTTGGTTACCCCGTGATCCAAGGCCGTTTGAATACCTAGAGCACAGGCCTCATATTCTGCCATATTGTTTGTACAACGAAGGTTAATCTGGCCATTATCTGGATATGCTTCTTTTCAGGCGATATTAAAATAGCTCCGATCCCATGTCCTAGTAAGTTTGAAGCTCCATCGAAAAACATGATCCACTCATCATTTTTAAGCTCTTCATGTTGAATATGCATTATATGCTCATCCGGAAAATCATCTTGGAGGGATTGATATTCGCCTCGTTGGCCCATGTGCCGTGTAGTCTCGCCAAAGGACTCGGCTTTTATAGCTTTCTCGAGTGATATGAATAATATCAAATTCCGAGAGGAGTACTTGCCATCTAGCTATCCTTCCGGCCAAGATGGGTTTTTCAAACAAGTATTTGATTGGGTCCATTTTGGAAATTAACCAAGTTGTATGTCCGACCATATATTGTCGAAGGCGTTGAGTTGCCCACACCAATGCACAACATGTTTTTTCGAGTGGTGTATAACTGGTCTCATAGTTTAGGAATTTTTTACTGAGGTAATATATGGCTTGTTCTTTTTTACCAAGTGTCATCTTGTTGACCGAGCACACATCCCATGGACTCGCCGAGTACCGATAGGTAAAGAATTAGGGGTCTCCCTTCCACAGGTGGTATCAAGACTCGAGGATTAGTTAGGCATATTTTGATATTTTCGAAGGCTCGTTGACATTCATCGTTCCAAACCGTCTGGCTGGTTTTTACGCAATAACTTGAAGATGGGCGTACATTTATCCGTTAATTGCGCAATGAACCGTGCGATGTAGTTTATTCGACCTAGGAACCCTCCGACTTCTTTTTCTCGTTTCTAGTGGGGCATCTCTATGATTGCCTTTGTTTTATCGTGGTCCACCTCGATTCCTTTTTTACCGACGATAAACCCAAGGAGTTTTCCCGATCGTACTCCGAACGTGCATTTAGCCTGATTAAGCTTAATCTGGTATTTTCGAAGCCGATTGAATAATTTCGTTAAGTGTAGGAGGTGATCTGCCTCATTTTTAGACTTGACAATCATATCATCCACGTATACTTCGATTTCTTTGTGGATCATATCGTGAAATAGTGTAACCATAGCCCTTTGATAGGTTGCCCCCGCATTCTTAAGTCCAAAAGGCATTACTCTATAACAAAATGTCCCCCATGGCGTAATGAAGGAAGTTTTTTCTCGCCTTCGACGACCAATTTGATTTGATTATACCTCGCATATCCATCCATGAAAGAATAAAGAGTATTTGTAGCAAGTGTGATCTACGAGCATATCAATATGTGGTAAGGGGAAATCATCTTTCTGACTTGCACGGCTCAAATCCCTGTAATCTACGCATACTCGATTTTTCCATTTTTCTTGACAACCTGCACAACGCTTGCCACCATTCATGGTATTTTGAAACGATCAGGAAATTAGCATCCAACCTGCTTTTTCTACTTCCTCTTTAATTTTTAAGGACCATTCTGGTTTTACTCTTCCGAAGTTTCGTTTAACTGGCCGAAATCCCTCTTTTAATGGTAATCGATGCTCCACTATACTTTTATCGATTCCGTGCATATCATGGTAGGACCATGCAAACACGTCCATATATTCTCTTAGCAATTGTATTAGTTTTTCTTTGACATCCTCGTCAATTTGGGTTCCAATATTTACTTCTTTCTTATTATCTTCTTGTCCTGCATTGATGACCTCAGCTTTTCTCCCGATGGGGCCGTATTGATTGCGCTTCTTTTTCTAGCAGCTTTTGCATGTCCTGGGAAATGGTCCCCTCCTCACTGTCTCGACTCAATCCATTCGTCTTCAGCCTTTCGGATCTTCCAAGGAGTTTTCAATCACGTACATGACCGTATGGGTTATGCTTTGTTTTAGATTTCTTTATGAGATGTATAAGAGAGAAAGGAATGAAAGAGAATATGGATATTAAAAAAATGCCTTATTGTATTGATAGAAGAAAATATTTACAAAGCCCTTATTAACCAAAAATCTTGTGATCATGGGCAGGGATCACGAGAAATACATCTAAGTTTTTTTTTATATCTATTTTTATCTATGTTTTTTTTATTGCAAAAGATGACAAAAATGATGAGCCCTAATCTGCCGGTCTCCGTTATCCCATCTTTTATGCGGGCATTGATAGGGGCTGGTCATCCACCTTCGGAGTAGATGTGTCAAAGGTAATCCATCCCGCGTCTATTAGATTCTGGACTTTGTGCTTTAGGGCTACACAACTTTCGATGGAGTGCTCCTGGAGAACTTGAATGGTAATCACAGACTTTCATTAGATTTATACCATTCTCGGGTATGGTGGCTCCATTTTCTTGGGAGGGACGCGCACGAGGAGCTTGGCGTCCAACAATTTCAAAAATAGACTTCCATAGGAGGTAGGTATGGAAGTGAATTTCCTCTCCCGTCTGCGTGGTTTGGCTTGTTGTGAGGAAGAAGAAGGAGTGGCAATGTTGATTGCATTTACAGCTCCTTCCTTCTTCTTCCCAAAGCTCTTTTTATCATTCGGAGTAGAGGAATTGGAGGTAGTATGTTGTGCAATTCTTCCGCTTTTCGTACCTTGCTCTACTCTTTCTCCTATAATTACCACATCCGCAAAGAGTGTTGATGTGTTCCCTATCATTTTGTCGTAATAGGGACCAGCCAAAGAATTGATGAACATGGATGTGGTTTCCTTGTCTGATAGAGGAGGTTCCACTTGTGCCGCTAATTCCCTCCATCTTTGGGCATATGCTTTAAAGGATTCGCTCGCTTTTCTTGCTTAATAATTGTAGATCCGCTTCTTTCGGGGTCGGTCAATGTTGTATTTATAACGACGAAGAAATGCATCTCGCCATATGTCTCCAGTGTTTGGATTTGCCCTCCTTCTAGTTGCATATACCAGCTTTAAGGCCGATTCAGCCAGTGCTCTCCGAAAGCAGTGGATCAGAGTTTTTCATTATCAAGATGTGCAGCCATCTTACGACAAGTACATTGTAAGGTGGCTTCTCGGGCGTGTCGATCCCATGTATTTCGGGAAGTCCGAGTTTTGAACTTGTTAGGGAATTGGATATTTTTGACGAGGCACATATCACTGCTTCTTTTATATCAAAGTTATGACCTTCCATGGCTCTCAGCCTTTCTTCAAGAGCAGTGATTTGTTGTTTTGATATTTCAGGAGCATGAATATGTACTCGCTCTTGTGTCGAATGATCGTGCTCACTTTGAGGTTCCTCTTCTTCTTCTCGGTGAGAGGCTTGTCCATTCCGAGGATCCTCTCGATGAAGATTCCGTTGATGCATCATTTCTAGCATTTGAGCCATTTGCTCTTTCAGCGTAGTAAGCTCAGCCGTGAGCTTTCGGTTTTGCTCTTCTAGTTGTTCCATCTTCTTAGCTTTTTGAGCACGAGTGAGGACTGGCGGAAGACCAACCACCTTCTAAATGATTTTAATGATTCTTATTATGACTTTTTATTTTAAATGATTAGCGTGGAATAAATACGCCCTAGGATGAATGTGTTTATGTATGAGAGGTTTTATCATGATGATGTTTATGCATACTTTTCTTAATGCATTGGTTTTCTCTCTTGGTTTTACCACTTATTGAATGATATGGTATGAATGATACGACTTTGCCAAAAATCTTTTGTAAAAAGGTATTTTTATGACCTTAATGTTTTTGTATTTTTTTATGATTTTTAGGGTTTTTCACTTTTTTATGGTTTTTTTTAGGGTTTTTCATTTTTTTGTTTGTTGCATGATTACCCTATACTAATGCATCAATACAAATGCAAGCAAACGTATGCACACGCAATTCATACATCCACGAGCAGAGCCACGCTTATTTAATCACGAGGTAGGATTTTCCCGCAGAAACGTGCTTGGTTTAGGTGGTTCTAACTCGTTCTCACCAGGCCAAAGGTCCCCAAGGTGCCCCCATTATAGGGACCTCTCAATCTCTCAATCCTCGGGTCATGCACTGAACTCCGTGGCGACACCCTTAGACCAAAAGAAGAGAGTTATCACCTTGAGTTGGTGGTTTTCCGACAACCGCAGTAGCCCCGTGTGCCAACTAACCGATCGTATCCGCCACCCACTCCCTATAGATATTCACTCTTGCCCCCGGCATAGAGGGACCGTTGTGTGCAAGGGTTTTTGTGTGCAATTTATATTTCAAACAATTGCAGTAAATAATCATACAGCAGCTTATTAAAGCCATACAAGTAAAAACATACGTAAGGGCAAAGGCGTAATTTCAAATTTTTACTTAGTTTGAATTTATCTCGTCACTAAATGGGATCAACTCTCTAGCTTCCCCAGTGGAGTCGCCATCTGTCGCCGCCGTCCCTTTCGACGTCCGGAGGACGTCTCGAAACGTTTATGCGAGCGGTCGCGAAAAGATGGTTTAGACTCGCGTATTTGTTTTAAAAGATTTTCGAAAAGAGGTTCTTATGGAGTCGCCACCAATGTTTTAACCTTAAACATTGGAAAAGGAAAAAATGTTGATTTTAAGAAAAACCGCACTTGGCCGTTATAACCAGAGTTGAGTAAGGGAGTTAGTTACGTGTGGGGAAGGTGTTAGCACCCCACAATGCCCCTTTCGGGTTCCCTATGACAGATTAATTCATTTAAATAAAGACTACGAGAAATTACGCGATTACCCTATTTTATTACATAATATTAAATGGCTATCTACATGATTTTATTCTATGTTATATGCATAAAATGATGAATAAAGCTAAATAAAGCAATAAAAGAGATATTAAAATAGCTATCTACATGATTTTACTCTACGTGGCATAAATAGTAAATAAAGCTAAATAAAACAATAAATAAAGCAATAAAAGAGAATAGAATTGAAAAGAACCTCCGTAGCAAGCTTTGTATTGAGAATCTCCAACTATGAGGATGCGTTTTGGCAACCCCTCTCTGCTACGCACTCTCCTCACCAATACAAGATCGACCCCACTAAAAATTTAAAGAAGAATCGAATGCCTGAATATAATTCCTTAACCGATTGTTACCTATTTAAGGCAATCTGAAAGATCATTCAAGAGAAAGAAAGAAATAGACAAGTGCTCTGAGTTGTAGAAAGTATTTCGCAGCTCTCCGGAGTGTCTCGTGGTGTGAAAAAGTGGCAAATGAGCCTCTTATTTATAGTTTTTCGCAGCTGGCGCACTTTGGGACTGGCTGCCTGGGTTGGGACGGCCGTCCTGGACTGGGATGGCCGTCCCAAATGGCAAATTTACACAGAGCGGGACCCCCAGGAAGGCCGGACGGCCGTCCCACTTAAAATGGGTTTGGGACGGCCGTCCCAACTTTGGGACGCGCGTCCCAACTGGATTTAAGAGGTTGGGACGACCGTCCCAACCGGGACGGCCGTCTCAACCTGTTCCGGCGCTTCAGCGCTGGACTCCGGAAGCTTTCCTTGCCTGTTTTGGGCGTCAGTTGATGCCGATATGTGTCTATTGAAGCTTTATCTTCATATGGGAAGTCTCCTTGGCTCTTATTTGTAATGCTAGACGAGCTTTATCTTGTTACGGGTAATCTCCTTTATCTTTATTTGAGAGGCCGGGCAAAATTAGGGGTCTACAGTGATGAAGCTGAGTCGCGATGTATTCTTTTTGTTTTGCCTCTGGAGTAGGCAAGGATCCTTTCGAGGATGGTCGAGCTTTTCCGTTGGCTTTTCTTGGTTGATACACCTTCTTTTATTGGTGTGGAAGGTTGATGGTTGGAGCTAGTTTCCTTGAAGCTCCTTATGTTGCTGAGGTTGATTTTGATTTCGCCTCTTTTATCGCGATTTAGTTTTTATCGCGAGCCGTTTTGAAATCCGGCTTTTTAGTAGATCATATGTGCCTTTTATTTTGTACACATGGGCTTTTTGAATGCGAAGTGTAAAACAGAAATAACGATTTTTATTTATTACTGCTTTTTGTTGGATACATTTCAAGCATATTTGAGATACTAGAAAGCTATCTAAACTAAGTCTTCTTGATCATCTCGCCTTGGGCCGGAGTGGGCAGATGGTGCCGGCGAAGGAAGCGGCGGAGTAGGCGGCGCTGAATCTCGCTCGAGTCCGGACCAGGCTCTCTATCCGTCGATCCGTCCTGTCTTGCCTCGACGCCACCGGCCAAACTGCTGGTGTATAAACCGGAACTCTCCTTCCATATAGGCGTGCTCCTCATCTAAGCGTCAGTACAAGCCAGAGAAGTTCGGATCGTGTGATTGCTGCTGGGACTCTGAAGTAGTAGGGATGTCTTGCGGCGTACCGAAGTCGCGCATATCCCATGAAATCGAGATGATAGGGTTTAAGATGAACCCTGTTCCTTCTTTGCTGAGGATATTCATGTGCGTCAGCACTCCTCCGTTGATAGGCTCTGGTTGAAGTTCAGCTGGGATATCTTCTCCGTCCATGCATGCCCAATATTCAGCTAGAGGGGTAAGGAAGGGAGCCACCATGATCACTCCCGCTGGTCCCCGAGTACCGCATTCCTTTACAACCTTCAGGAATGCGTATCCCGGGTTACATCGGTGTCCCTGATGCATGCAGTAGACTATAAAAAGATCAGCCAGCGTGACCTTTCCCTGACTTTCCTTCCTGCTGTGAATGGTCCCAGCAAGTAATTTGTGGCAAATGCGAAGAGGGGGATTGAAGGCTGCGCCCTTCAGATTAGATGGGAGATTGATAGCTCCAGTAATCTCCTTCCACATACTGGTGGTGGTGAGAACGGTAGGTTTCTCCAGATATGCGGACCGATATTCCGGTGTTCTTGTATCGACTCGTTGGCAGAATCCCATGATGACGTTGAAGTCATCCAGGGCCGTGGTCCGGTAGGCTCCATCCATCCAGTAGGAGACAGCTTGTGTTGGTGGCACTCCAGGAATCGTAGATGGCATTTCCATCATGTTGACAGAGGCAAGAAACTCCATCGCAGCGGTGCGATGGATCCGAGTGGGCGGCTCGCGGAGTAGGAAGTCCCATCCTATGTTGTGGATGAACTTCCTAACGTCTTGCTCCCAGCCGAATGTAGCAAGGATCCCAAAATCTAACCGCAGCATAGGGTACCAGGCAAATTGTTGGATATTTGCCAATCGTTGTTGATGCGCTTCTGCCATCATCATGCTAGTGACAGGAGTTCTCCTAGAAGCAGTCCGGGTGCGTTTTCTTCTGGACGAGGCTTCTCCGTGTTCCATTGTGAGCTCTACTCTCTTAGAAATGCTAAAAATGTATGGAGGAGGAGGAAAAACAAGATAGGAAGCTTGGAATGAAGTGCCAAAGCTCAACTCCCGCACCTCTCATATATAGCCGCGCAGGGGAGTTTGGGACGGCCGTCTGGGTTGGGATGGCCGTCTCAAATGGCAAAAATGCACATACTGGGACCCCCTCCTGAGACGCACGTCTCAAACGAAAATTGGCACTTGGGACGGCCGTCTGGACATTGGGACAGCCGTCCCAAGCTTCTGTTGATGGTTTTTTATTTTTTGAGTTAAATTTCGTGTTTTTTGATGAAATTGAAGATAGGATTCCCTTCATTTATGCTTTAATGCATGCAATGCTTCATGATATGCATTCTATGATCTATTTCAGTTAATATTTTGAAAGTTTTAACTGATGTGCTTTAACTTCGAGCGTATTCTTGGTGTTGTGCCTTCATGTCATTTTATTTTTTGATCAACAAGCTAAGCTGTACTGATTTGCCATCTTGGAATTTTCTTTGCTATGGCCGAAGAACTATCTTCCGTTCGTAGGGTAACTGCCATATTAATGCCCTCCTTCCTTTCCTTAGGGATTTCGACCTTCCTATTGATCACTATGTTACCACATTCCCCTTTATTACTTGAATGCTTTATAGTGAAAGGGTCAAGAGAAGAGAAAGAAAAGGATTTGTATCAAAGGCTTGTGTTTTAGAGGGATATTTTTGTACGAAAGGTCTTTGTAAGAATGGCTAGCCCAGGTTGGTCGGTGTTTAGGCTAGTTTAGACAAAACGTTTTGCTTTTATAACGAGGCGTCGTTGCTTATTGTTATATAGCACCTTTTTGCGATTGATTAACTTCCCTAGGCCGCCCTTTCGGGTTTTCAGCCTAGGATGCTGTGCTCTTATCCTAACTTTTGTCTAGGTTTCCCTTTTTGTATTTATTTTTAAGGAATACCTAGCGGACTTTTTATAACCCTAACTTTTGCCCAGGTTACCCTTTATTATTGTTCGGGTCTCATGCCGGGTTTACCCTAACTTTTGTGCAGCCCCCTTTGTGGGTTTCCCGCCGGGTATTTTGCCCTTTTATTTTCTTGTCTTGGTCTTTGACCTTGACGGGCTTCCTTTTTTTGTATGTATATATTTTTTGCACAACATTGTCGAAACTTGATTTTATCAAGATAAATTTTAGTTGTGTTTCTAATTAATCAATCATTTTTTACTTTACTTTGCGGCGCTTTAATTATTCAGACGCATTTGGAACAAAATGCTTTATCTAAACCTTGTTTATTAAAATGGGGTATAGATACATTTAGTAAGAAAAGAAGCAGATAGTAAGAATAGCATTCTTTTGTAATTTCAGGGAAATGTGTGCCCTAAAGATGCTCGGGGGACGGGCATACCCCGAGGAGTGATCTCTAATAGTCACTAGGTTTACATCCTTTAGAATCAGAAGAAGGACACCTAATGACTAACGCTACCCTTTGCGCTAATACCCCTCCTTTTCGGAATACCATCTTCGAGGGGTAAGACTTCCCTGTTCTTTGTATGGTTTGATCTTTCGTAGGGTCATACCCTAAACCATACTTTAACAGATTATCCTTGAAATCTGGTGGCTCTCTTATTCCTTGAGCGTTCTTTCCGAGCCCCTGTCCTGGGCGATATCCATATCTTTTCATCATATGGGCCACCTTCATGTTATTAGGGAGTCTTTCGATATTGGCAATTTCGAGTGCTTGAAAAGATGTTTCAAGAGCCTCTTCACTCGCATCCACATATGGTTGGACAGACGGTTTGCTCATTAGAAAGTCTTCTTCAGCTTGAACCGTGACCAGCTTATCATTTGTCACAAACTTGACTTTCTCGGTGGAGCGTCGAAGGTATTGCCTTAGCGCTATGAATCCAAGGTCTACCAAGGAGACAACTCGTATGCCGGTGTAATATCCATCACGTGGAAGTCTATGTTGAAAATAGTAGGTCCGATTTGGATTGGTAGACTAATCTCTCCTACTACTTCACGTCTTGATCCGTCAAAGGCTCGAACTATTGTATTACTCTGGCGCATGTGGGTTTCTTGTATTATTATCTTGTCGAGTGTACTTTTGGGCATAACGTTTAAGGATGACCCATTATCCACAAGAACTTTGGAAATGAGATATTCCTTGCATTTAACGGAAATATGCAAGGGCTTGTCGTGATCGGACCCTTCTAAAGGGAGTTCTTCATTGGTGAAGGTCGGATGATCATTGGTCGTAATATTACCAATGATTCCTTCGAATTTGTCTTGGGATATTGCATGCGGAACAAATGATTCATTCAAAACCTTTAACAATGCGTTTCGATGCGGTTCCGAACTCATGATGAGTGATAACAAAGTTATCTTTGCTAGAGTACGATTGAGTTGATCAATGATAGAGTACTCACTTTGTCTTATGTACTGGAGTAGCTCATCTGTCTCCTCCTTAGATTCCTTTTCTTCTTCGGCCTTATTTTTTGCCTTCTCTTTAGGAGTATTATCTTGAATTTCCTTGGGGGAATATATTCTTCCACTTCGAGTCATGCCCCCAATACCGGCTATGTTGGAGATATCTTGATTAACTGGCGATTCTTCTGAGTATCTCCAGGGTACAGCTTTATTTGATGAATAAGGGAAAGGACGCGGTATGAATAAACGTAAAGGCGTTATTGCTTCTTCCCTTTTATTGATTGGAATGATCAATGGCGCTTGTTTGTTATCATCTTCGGATTTATTGACCATCGTAGAGATTTTGATGACGAAAGGCTTTTTTTCCATTTTTCTGATTCGTGGAAAGCACATCAGTTAATCCTTTCTTTTTATTATCTTTATTATTAAACGAGGAGGGATGTATGAATGTATGCAATTTATGAATGCAATAAACAATTTTAAGGAAAAGAAATCTTTTTATTAGAAAGTGTAAATCCTTCTATACAATGCTTTGAAGCAAGTGCTGACAAAAGCGAAAAAGCTTGAAGAATCCTATAGGTAAATTAGGCTTTCTTCGTAATTCGTCTTCAGCTGTTATCACGTGATTTCTGAGCGTCTTGATTTGCTCAGATACCGCCCGGCTCATGCCTTCACTATATCGACGAGCCTCTTTTATCTTTTCTTCTTGATGAACGATCAAGGCATGCCGCTGATCGACCTTTCTATTACTTGGTTTCTCTCACTGAGTAGTTGACCATACCGAGCTAATCCATCTCTTTCTTTTTCATGTAGCTCTTCTAGGTCTTCTTTGTATTTTTCAGCGGTTTCCCACCACTTTTGCGCTTCCGACCGCGTATTTGCTAGGTCATCCTCGTATTAACTTGATCGTCTTTGCCCGTTCTGTCGGTGCGCTCTCAAGATGTGCTATTTCATCGCTCATGTCCCTGAATAGACTATCTTGCTCAAGCCTCGGCATCTTCAATGCTTGTTTAGTCTCTTCCTGATAATCAGCACAATCATCTTTAAGACGCTCTATTTCGTGGTCCTTCTTTTTGCATTGCCTTTTTAGGCCATCTATTATAAGGGCTGATTCTTGCTCTTTTTCTTCAAAAGCCCTCAGCTGAGCTTCCATGACTTCAACCCTCTTGTTCAAGGCATTGACCTCGCAATTGTAGCTCTTCACCGGCTAATGTTGTAGTGAATGCAGCAGATGGTTGGGGTATCCCTCTATTTTTCCTCCATTCCTCGTACTCATGGGATGTAGATATCTCGAACCTTTCCGAGTTCTTTATCTCCCATATAGATCGGTCTTTCCCATGCTTTCCGGACAATGGATACTTCTTCAAAGCTATGGGAATAGTGGCATAGACTCAGCCCTCCGAGCTCTTCTTGGGTTGGCGCAGCTCGAGTTCTCATAAGTTGTCTCATAGCCAATTTAGGAGAGTAGGCTATACAACCTCCGAGACCTAAAAGTGGTATGCTCGTGTAATCTCCGCATCGTACCGGAATATAACCTGGTCGGAACCAAGGGCAAACCCAAGATACATGCTCTATGTTCCAGTTTTCTAACTCGGTTTTCCACTCTAAAGCTTGACGATGTTGAAGAGGGATTTTTGAGAAACTTCTTAAAGGGTCGGAAATACACCCATGTGGCTTGAGGCGTAAAAGTGAGTAACACCCCATACATATAGTAGTGAAGTACAACATTTGAGTGTTTTTCCCTCGTTTCGTCGGCAAAATTCTACGTAAAGCGTGGTATCAACAAGGATTGCAGGTATAGGTCTTTTTGAATACACATCCCAGTGCAAAGAATGCATCCATGGCAAGCATGATCCACAATATTCGCATGAAATGGGAATAATATGATCCCGAACATTGCCAATGCTAGAGTTTTGTTGAATGTAGACCAATCTTTCTTTTCGCCTAAAGAGGTCAGGTGGTCTACTATCACGGATATTTTCCAACCTCGGACATTCCCTTTCCCCTGGAGGGCGGATTGATGAGAAGGCAGCTTGTATGATAGTAGCAACCTTGCTCACGATTGTATATTCTCCCGAGCGGACATAAACCCCAACCGATCGAGGCCATCTAACCATGAGTTCATATTCTTCTAAGGTTGGTACTAGGTCAAACTCGCGAAAACTCAAAGCAAGTGTAGATCGGGACTCCGTAAGTGGACCAAGGCTCTAACAAAGATCGGATCGATGCTGATCTTTAGGAGGTCAAGAATTCTTCCATAAGATTTCTCAAAACTAGCACAGACCTCCGGCGGCATATAAGTACATAACTGCCTTATCTTCTCTACACGGCATAGAAGGATCTCCACTTTCTTTAATTGTCTATTACTGGATCCCTCCATTTTCTAGCAGAAGTGAAAAATGCATGATATGAGGATGAGTTTTTGTAAATGTATGTATGCAAGTGTTTATTTTTCTAAGTATTATCATGTTTTGTTCCTAATATGATGCATGATAGTACTTGGTTTTTCTTGAAAAGAAAACTTATCTATATGAATGTTTATGGATTTCAATGAAGAGAGTCCTATTTTCTTCCCCTTTTTTATTTTTATGAAGAAAAGGTAATATGAATTATAAGACTTTTGCTAATAATTTTGATTTTGTAACAGAGGTATTTTTATGACTTTAATTTGTTTTTATATATTTTTTTTATGACCCTTTATCTCTTCTGTCGGTCAACGTGGCTACTTAGCTTACAAAGAACCTGAAACCAGGCTAGCTTAACTGAAGACTGTCCGAGATAAAGGTCTTTTATCTTTTCGCTTTTTGTGATTTCTAGGGTTTTTTATTTTTTTTGTTTGTTGTATGATTACCCTATACTAATGCATCAATACAAATGCAGCAAACGAATGCACACACAATTCATACATCCACGAGCAGAGCCACGCTTATTTAATCACGAGGTGAGATTTTCCTGCAGAAACGTGCTTGGTTTAGGTGGTTCTAACTGTTCTCACTAGGCCAAAGGTCCCCAAGGTGCCCCCATTATAGGGACCTCTCAACTCTCAGTCCTCGGGTCATGCACGGAACTCCGTGTCGACACCCTTAGACCAAAAGAGGAGAGTTATCACCTTGAGTTGGTGGTTTTCCGACAACGGTAGTAGCCCCGTGTGCCAACTAACCGATCGTATCTCGCCACCCACTCCCTATAGGTAATCACTCTTGCCCCGGGTATAGAGGGACTCGTTGTGTGCAAGGGTTTTTGTGTGCAATTTATATTTCAAACAATTGCGTAAATAATCATACAGCAGCTTATTTAAAGCCATACAATAAAAACATACGTAAGGGTAAAGGCGTAATTTCAAATCTTTGCTTAGTTTGAATTTATCCGTCACTAAATGGGATCAACTCTCGGACTTCCCCAGTGGAGTCGCCATCTGTCGCCGCCGTCCGTTCCGACGTCCCGGGGACGTCTCGAACGTTAATGCGAGCGGTTGCGAAAAGATGGGAGAGACTCGCGTTTTTTGTTAAAATTGTGTTCATTGCTTCCGAGGTGCTCAACACCGAACTATCCTCTAATAGAAGCAAGGTTTTCGAAAAGGGGTTCTTTTGGAGTCGCCACCAATGTTTTGACCGGAAACATTGGAAAAGGAAAAAAGGCGTTGATTTTATTAAAAACCAACTTGGCCATTATAACCGTAGTTGGGTAAGGGAGTTAGTTACGTGTGGGGAAGGTGTTAGCACCCTCACAACGCCCCTTTCGGGTTCCCTATGACGAATTTATTCATTAAGTGAAGATTATGAGAAATTACGCTTTTACCCTTATTTTATTCGTACAGTATTTAAATATGGCTATCTACATGATTTATCTACATTGCATACAAAAAGCAATAAATAAAGCAGTAAAGAATAAGAGAATTGAGAAAAACCTCCGTAGCAAGCTTTTATATTAAGATTCCGTTACAAGGAGGACGCGTTTCTGCAGTCCTTCGCTCTACAATTGCTCTCCTCTCGACTTACAATATCGACTCGACTAATTTTTCTAGAAGAAATCAAATGCCGGAATAGAAATTCCTTAACCGATTGTTACCTATAATAGGCAATCGAAAGATCATTCGAGAGAGGGAGAGAAGAAGACAAGTCTCGAGTTCTCTCGGAGTGTCCGGGGTCGGGAATGAGACAAATGAGGCTCCTATTTATAGCATTTTCGCTGCCTGGAACTTTGGGACGGCCGTCTGGGTTGGGACGGCCGTCCCAAACGTGATTTCTGCGTTGTGCCAATCTGGGACGGCCTTACTGGGTTGGGACGGCCGTCCCAAACGCAATTTTGTGCACGTTGGGACCCCCTGGGGTTTGGGACGGCCGTCCCACATTCGGGACGCGCGTCCCAACTGCTTAATTGCAGTTGGGACGGCCGTCCCAACCTTGGGATGGTGGTCTCGACCTGTTTTGTCTAGTTTTTGTATTTTGGGACCCTGGGAAGCTTTCCTTGCCGTTTTCGGACGTGGATTGGTGCCGATATATATCCGTTGAAGTTTTATCTTCGTGTAGGAAGTCTTCTTGGTCTTCATTTGTAATGTTGGGCGAGCTTTATCTATGTATAGGAAGTCTCCTTTGTGTGGATGAGTGAACTCCGTCTTATTATGAGAGGTCTTCTTTAGTCTTTATCGTGCATATGAGCGAATTCCATGTTGTTGCGGGAGGTTTCCTCAGTTTTTGGGAAGCCAGATGAACTCCATCTTCAGGCGAAGTTCCTCTAGCTTTTATTTTGAGAGGCCGGGCAAAATTAGGGGTCTACATCGCCTAATCAAGAGGCACAATCAAGAAGAGAATACAAAATCCCCAGAGGATTCCCACCTAAAAAAAAAAAGGAGGCAATCAACAAGAACCCCCGGCCAAGACCGGACGGCTAAAAGGAAAAGCCAAAACCCCAAAGAATCCCCGGCAAAGCCGGATGGCTAAACAAGAAAAGCCAAAAACAAAAATCCCCCGTAAAGCCGGATGGCTAAACAAGAAAAGCCAAAATCAAAGAATCCCCGGCCAAGACCGAATGGCTAAAAGAAAAAGCCAAAACAAGAATCCCCGGCAAAGGCCGGATGGCTAAAAGAAAAAAGCCAAAACAATGAAATCCCCGGCAAAAGCCGGATGGCTAAACGAAAAATCCAAAAAACAAAGAATCCCCGGTAAAACCGGATGACTAACAGAAAAGTCAAAAAGTCAAATATTCCCCACGGAATAGGCGCATGAACAAAAACAATAAGTCGCCAACACATCTCCAAAAACAGATAATCACAGGATTAACTACCAAAAAGTGCATCCTGAGAACCTTGCAGAACGGGGTTCGGACCGGGTGGGGGTAGGTACCCATCAGAATCTTGCAGAATGAGATTCGGACCGGGTGGGGGTAGGTACCCATCGAACCTTGCGAGAATGAGGTTCGGACCGGGTGGGGGTAGGTAGCCATCGAGCCTTGCGAACGGGGTTCGGACCGGGTGGGGGTAGGTACCCATCGAATCTTGCGAACGAGATTCGGACCGGGTGGGGGTAGGTACCCATCGAATCTTGCGAACGAGATTCGGACCGGGTGGGGGTAGGTACCCATCGAGCCTTGCGTAACGGGGTTCGGACCGGGTAGGGGTAGGTACCCATCAAAATCTTGCGAACGAGATTCGGACCGAGTGGGGGTAGGTACCCATCGGAATCTTGCGAACGAGATTCGGACTGGGTGGGGTAGGTACCCATCGAACCTTGCAAAACGGGGTTCGAGACCGGATGAGGGTAAGTACTCATCGAATCTAGCAAAAACGCGATTCGTACGGGTGGGGGTAGGTACCCACCAAAACCTTAAAAATAAGGTTTGTATCGAATGAGGGTGAGTACTCATCAGAATCTAGCAAAAATGCAGATTCGTATCGGGTGGGGGTAGGTACCCACCAGAACCTTAAAAATAAGGTTTTGTACCAGATGAGGGTAGATACTCATCAAAAACTCAACAAAATGCATCGGGTAGAGTAAAAATACTCACCAGAAGCATTACTAAAAATGGGTGCAAAGACTTGCTTCTATTAGAGGATAGTTCAGTGTTGAGCACCTCGGAAGTAAGTACCCACAAGAGTTTAGCAAAATGCGAACTCATACCAGGTGAGGGTAGGTACTCACCAAAACCTTGTAGAACAAGGTTCATACCTAGTGGGGGTAGGTACCCACAAAAGTCTAGTAAAATACAGACTTATACCGGGTGAGGGTAAGTACTCACCAGAGCTTTATAAAAAAGGGCTCAAACCAGATAGGGGTTGGTACCTATCAAAATATTTATCATCCGGAGGATCAGCAAAGAAGCAGCATCCGAAGGATAACCGGGCAAAAGGGTTAACTCCTTCCCCTGCCGAATAATTTTGTCGGTATACTAAAACCAACAAATTAATTAGGCAGGTGAAGGGGGGGGGGCAGCTATAGACCCCTAATTTTGCCCGGCCTCTCAATAAAAGCTAGGGAGACTTCACACAAAGATAAATTTTACCGGCTTCATATCAAAAACCGAGAAAGACCTCCCGCAACAAGACGGGGTTCACCCATCCACACAATAAAGACTAAGGAGACTTCCTACGCGAAGATAAAGCTCGCCCGGAATCTTAATAAAGGCCAAGAAGACTGCCTATATGAAGATCAAGCTTCGACGGACATCTATCGGCATCAATCTACGTCCGAAAAAGGAAAGGAAAGCTTCCCGGGGGTCCCAGAACGCGAAAACAGGCCAAGACAGGTTGGGACAGCCATCCCAAACTGGGACAGCCGTCCCAAACATCAAAAACCAAGTGAGACGCACGTCTCACCTTTGGGACGCACGTCCCAAACCCTAAAATTCAAGTGGGACGGCCGTCCCAACCCAAACTGGTCGTCCCACTCTCCCCCCAGCTTGGCCCAATGTAAATTTTGCAGTTGGGACGGCCGTCCCAACCCAGACGACCGTCCCAGATGTCCAGGCTGCGAAATCTATAAATAGGAGCCTCATTTGTCATTCTCCACACCCCAGACAACTCCAAGACTTGTCTTCTTCTCTCCCTCCTTCGAATGATCTCTCTGATTGACTTTAATAGGTAACAATCAGTTAAGGAATTTGTATTCTGGCATTCGATTCTTCTAGAAAATTTTAGTAGAGTCGAGTTTATTCGAGAGGAGAGTCGTTGTAGAGTGAAGGATTGCCGCAAAGCGTCCTCTGTATAAAAGACTTATAATATAAAGCTTGCTTCGGAGGTTTTTCTCAATTCTATTCCCTTTTATTGCTTTATTTACTGCTTTCTGTATGTAATGTAGATAAAACCATGTAGATAGCCATATTTAAATACTGTACGAATAAAATAGGGTAATAGCGTAATCTCTTGTAATCTTTACTTAAATGAATTAATTCGTCATAGGGAACCCGAAAGGGGCGTTGTGGGGTGCTAATACCTTCCCCACACGTAACTAACTCCCTTACCCGACTCTGGTTATAATGGCCAAGTTTGGTTTTTATTAAAATCAATGCCTTTTTCTCCTTTTCCAATGTTTATGGTTAAAACATTGGTGGCGACTCCAAAAGAACCCTTTTCGAAAACCTTGCTTCTATTAGATGATAGTTCAGTGTTGAGCGCCTCGGAAGCAATGAACATATTTTTAAAAAAAAATGCGAGTCTCAACCATCTTTTCGCGACCGCTCGCATTAACGTTCGAGACGTCCCAGGACGTCGGAACGGACGATGGCGACAGACACCAATGCGACTATTTATGCCACGCCCTTTCCCCTATGAGTCAAATAAAGTTGTACCGTGGAGATACGGGGAACCTTCACCAATAAAAGAGGATATCACGAATATAGCCGGCATTGGGGGCATGACTAGAAGCGGAAAAGTCTACTCCCCCAAGGATTCACAAGAAGATGTCCCCAAAAAAAAAGGAAAAAATAAAAAGACTGAAGAAGAAAAAGAAAATAAAGAATCCAAGGAGGAGACAGAAGAATTACTCCAGTTTATAAGGCAAAGCGAGTATTCCATTATAGACCAGCTCAATCACACACCTGCAAAGATAACATTGTGATCTCTAATGATGAGCTCAGAACTGCACAGAAATGCCTTGCTGAACGTGACCGCCGTCTCGGTCTTCAGCAAATCGTGACCGTCGTCTCGACCAACGAGACCGCCGTCTCGACTTGGCCAAAAATGAGACCACCGTCCCGTTTGGCGAGACGGCCGTTTCGCTTAAGACCAAAGTCGAGACCGCCGTTTCGAGGTCCCAGACGGTCGTCTCGACTTACGCAAAATTGAGATCGCCGTCTCGACTTCCCAGATGGCGGTCCCGAATCTGATTTTTCCCCTATAAATAGGGGAGGGGTCTTGGGGGTTCCTCACAACTCCCCTGCACTCCAACTCTTTGATC
This sequence comes from Sphenostylis stenocarpa, assembly GCA_963425845.1. Lineage (NCBI taxonomy): Eukaryota > Viridiplantae > Streptophyta > Magnoliopsida > Fabales > Fabaceae > Sphenostylis > Sphenostylis stenocarpa. Next base: position 40,695,722 of record OY731406.1, read on the forward strand.
TCTCACTTCCAAGCACTTTTTCGCCAAAATGTACCGTGAAAGTCAGACAAGGAAGAGAAGAGGTTCTGGTGGCCCTAGCAGTTCCTCAGCATCTGCCCCTCAAGACCCCACTCAGCTCTCTCCGGCGCACCAGGCTCATCTTGAGCACATCAGGGGGTACACATGGCACCCCATGCTCAAATTAGACTTCGGAATCCTTGCCGAATTTGGGTGGGAAGACGACGTTCGGGCCAACATTGACAGCATTGGATGGGGCTTCCTTCTACAGTCTCCACCCACCCACGTATACCCTCAGGCAGTGATGGAGTTCCTGGCCTTCATCTCCTACGCCGAGACTCCTGCCATGATCCCAGGCCTGTCACCAACAAAAATGGTGACATACTTTATGGGTGGGATGTATCGGACCACCACTCTGGACGAATTCAACGTGTCCATCGAATTCGTCCAGCCTGGGGACTTGCTGACCCGGGAATACCAGGAGGTCATCTGTGCACGCCCCACCAACCTCATCGCCGGCGAGATGTGGGAGGAGCTCACCAGGGCACCCACTTTGCCCACACTGATGAAGGGCTCAACTTCCCTTACACATAACTAACTCCCTTACCCAACTCTGGTTCTAATGACCAAAGTTGGTTTTTCGAAAACCAACACCTTTTTACTCCTTTTCCGATGTTTCCGGTAAAAACATCGGTGGCGACTCCAAAAAGAACCCTTCAAAATTAGTTCTTGGATTAGCCCGGTTATCGGACAATCCAAGAGCGCCTTTTCGAAAACCTCGCCCCTAGGTTCAGCCTGGTTATCGGACAACCTAAAGGTGTTGTAACCATACCAAATAAAAACGCGAAAATTGGAAAGTCGGAACCATCGCATCGCTCCAACCGCCTCGTTTTGACGGTGGCGACAGGGTGGTACCAACACTGGGGATTGGTCAAACACATCTTAATCTTTTCAAAAGCTTGTTGATACTCATTGTTCCAAACTGTCGGTTGATTTTTACGCAATAGTTTGAAAATTTGTGTACACTTATCGGTTAATTGTGCAATGTAATTTGTCCCGCCCAAAAACCCTCTGACTTCTTTTTCTATTCTTGGTGGGGGCATTTCCAAAATTGCATTTGTTTTAGAAAGGTCTACCTCAATTCCCTTTTTACTGATGATGAACCCGAGGATTTTACCCAATCGTACTCCGAAAGTACATTTAGCAGGATTTAGCTTAATCTGGTGTCACCGCCGTCAAAAGAGGAAGTAAGAGCGACGCAATGGTTTTGATTGACTCATATTTTTTGAAATAAGTGGTTCAACGTCTTTAGGTTGTCCGATAACCGGGCTGGACCTATATGCAAGGTTTTCGAAAAGGTTCGAGGAGTCGTCATTAGTGTTTTAACCTTAAACACTGAAAAAGGTAAAGAAAAAGAAGGCAGTGGTGTTAGAAAAAACCAACTTTGGCCATTATAACCAGAGTCGGGTAAGGGAGTTAGTTACGTGTGGGGAAGGTGTTAGCACCCCACAACGCCCCTTTTGGGTTCCCTATGATGGACTAGTTTAGAAAATAAATACTTAAAGAAACCATGCTTTTACCCTATTATTTGATCTACTAGTAGAATTTAAATGTCTACATGATCCTAATATCTAATGCATACAAGGAAAGCAGTAAAAGATAAGAGATATGAAGGAGAACCTCCGAAGCGAGCTTTTTTAAATCTCGAACTTGAGGATGTTTTTTGGCAGTCCCCGCACTCTATAGAGGCACTCCTCCCTCAAATAAAAAATAAGAGTACCACCCTACTAAGGCCCGAATGGTTCAAAAGGAGACTTCCTTAACCGATTTCTACCTTAAACGGAAATTGGAAAGCTCACTCGAACTCTGGAATAATTCTCAGAGTCACTCTAAAGTGCCAAAAGGCTTCCTAGAGAGTATAGGAGTGGAGAGGTGTGTGGAAAAGTGAGAAATGAGGGCCTATTTATAGGGAACCGCGCCAGGAAAAGGTGGACGACCGTCTGGACTTAGTGGACGCCCGTCCATGTAGTGTGGACGGTCGTCCATGGCCAAAAGTTGCCATTGACAATCGTCCAGGCTAAGTGGACGACCGTCCATAGCCTTAAAGTTGGCATGGACGACCGTCTGACTGTCTTAGACGACCGTCTGACCGTCTGACCGTCTGGACTTAGTGGACGTCTGTCCATGTAGTGTGGACGGTCGTCCATGGCCAAAAGTTGCCATTGACGATCGTTCAGGCTAAGTGGACGACCGTCCATAGCCTTAAAGTTGGCATGGATGACCGTCTGACTGTCTTAGACGACCATCTGTTGTCTCCAACAGATTTCCCGATTTTTATTGCCTCTAAAAACCCTTCCTATCTTAAATGGAACCTAGAAAAAGCTACTAGGGACTTAATAAAGTCTTGACCATCTTCGAAACGGGCAATCTTTGGCTTTATTGGAGAGTCGGGCAAGATTTGGGGTCTACATCTGGTATTTTTGAAGTCGGTTAAATAACTTCCTCAAATATTGGAGGTGGTCCATCTTGTTCTTGGACTTGACAATCATATCATCCACATAAACTTCAATCTCTTTGTGGATCATGTCGTGAAATAATGTTACCATAGCCCTTTGATAGGTGGCTCCTGCGTTCTTGAGTCCAAAAGGCATTACTCTATAACAGAATGTACCCCACAATGTAATGAAGGAGGTTTTTTCTCTATCTTCAACAACCAACTTAATTTGGTTGTACCCCGCATATCCATCCATGAAAGAATAGAGAGTGTTCATAGCAGTATGATCTACCAACATATCAATATGTGGTAAGGGAAAATTGTCTTTTGGACTTGCACGATTCAGATCCCTATAATCTATGCACACTCTAATTTTTTCATTTTTCTTTATGATTGGCACTATGTTTGCTAACCATTCACGGTATTTGGACACGATTAGAAAATTGGCATCCAACTATTTTTCCACTTCCTCCTTAATTTTCAAGAACCATTCGGGCTTTACTCTTCTGAGCTTTTGTTTAACTGGCCGAAATCCTTCTTTCAATGGTAATCTATAATCCACTATACTTTCATCAATTTCAGGCATGTCGTGATAAGACCATGCAAACATGTCCACATATTCTCTTCATAATTGTATCAACCCTTCCCTGACGTTATTAGCGATTTGGGTACAAATATTTACTTCTTTCTTATTATCTCCTTGTCCTAAATTGATGGCCTCAGTTTTTTCCTGATGGGGTTGTATTGTAGACCCCTAATTTTGCCCGGCCACTCAATAAAGGCTAAGAAAACTTTCTATCTGAAGATAAAGCATTGGTGTACATTTATCGGCATCAATCGACTTTCAAACAAAGAAAGGAAAGCTTCCCGGGAGTCCCAGAACACAAAATCTAGCCAAAATAGTCGAGACAGTCGTCCTAGTCAGTCCAGACGGCCGTCCCACATGCCAGACGGCCGTCTCAACCATTTTTGACACTTGGGACAGCCGTCCCAGATCCCAGACGGCCGTCCCGACCTCTGCAGACGGTCATCCCTATTTTCTGCACCCCAGACGGCCGTCTCGAGCTGCCAGGCTGAAAAAACTATAAATAGGAGCTCATTTGAGCGTTTTTACACACCTCAAACACTTCTCTTCTCTCCCTCTTTTGAATGAACTCTCCGATTGCCAAATAAGGTAACAATCAGTTAAGGAAGTTTCTTCCGACATTCGATTCTTCTTAGAATTACAGTAGAGTCGGTCCTGTAATCGGGGAGGAGAGTCTTCGTAGAGCGGGGGATTGCCAAAACGCATCCTCACAGTTAAATATTTGCAATAAAAAGCTTGCTATGGAGGTTCTTTTCACTTCTCTTCTCTTTTATTGCTTTATTTATTGCTTTATGTATGCAATAGAAAATAAAATCATGTAGATAGCCATTTTTAAAATATTGTACAATAAAATAGGGTAATAGCGTAATTTCTCGTAATCTTTACTTAATGAATTAATCCGTCATAGGGAACCCGAAAGGGGCGTCGTGGGGTGCTAACACCTTCCCCATGCGTAACTAAGTCCCTTACCTAACTCTGGTTATAATGACGAAGTTTGGTTTTTCTTAAAATCAACGCCTTTTTATCCTTTTCCAATGTTTATGGTCAAAATATTGGTGGCGACTCCATAAGAACCCTTTTGCGAAAACCTTGCTTTTATTAGAGGATAGTTCAATTGTTGAGCACCTCGGAAGCAATGAACACATTTTAAAATAAAACGCGAGTCTAAACCATCTTTTCACGACCGCTCACATAAACGTTCGAGATGTCCCTAGACGTCGAAACAGACGGTGGCGACAGATGGCGACTCAACTGGGGAAGCTAGAGAGTTGATCCCATTTAGTGACAGACAAATTCAAACTAAGTAAAGATATGAAATTACGCCTTTACCCTCCATTATATGTTTTATTGTATGGCTTTAATAACTACTGTATGATTATTTTCTGCAAATTGTCTGAAATATAAACTGTACATAAAAACCCTTGCACACAACAGTCCCTTTATACCCGGGGGCAAGAGTGAATACCTATAAGGAGTGGGTGGCAGATATGACCGGCTTGTTGGCACACGGGGCTACAACCGTTGTCGGAAAACCACCAACTCAAGGTGATAACTCTCTTCTTTTGGTCCAAGGATGTCGACACGGAGTTCCGTGCATGACCCAAGGACTGAGAGATTGAGAGGTCCCTATAATTGGGGCACCTTGGGGACCTTTGGCCTTGGTGAGAACAGTTTAGAACCGCCTAAACTAAGCACGTTTCTGTAGGAAAACCCTACCTCGAAATTAACGTGACTTTGCTCATGGATGAATGAATTGCGTGTGCATTCGTTTACTGCATTGGTATTGATGCATTCGCATAGGGTAATCATACAACAGACAAAAATAGTAAAAAATCCTAAAAAACCATAAAAGTGATAAGAATAAACCAACTTTATATCGGATTGTCTTCATTTAAGCTAGCCTGGTTTCAGATTCTTTGTAAGCTAAGTAGCCACGTTGACCAACAAAAGAGATAAAGGGTTATAAAAAAATATAATTTAAAGCTATAAAAAAAATATACCTTTTACAATAAAAAGATTTTTGACAAAGTTGTATCATTCATACCACATCATCCAATAAGTGGTAAAACTACGAGAGAAAATAAATGCATTAAGAAAAGTATGCATAAACATCATTTTAATAAACCTCTAAAAAATGGGTCTTAGGAGCGTTTTTAGGAAAATTACTGGGCCAATTCCCCTTCGGATTGCAACTTGGTTCTTCACCTTTTTATCTTCGTTTTGATATGTTGTGCGTCCAAATCCGACAACGCAGTCAAAAGTTATCCCACTTTCAATATTTGCTATCATAAAAAGTATTTTTGTAGTGCATGCATAAACACATTCATTATAGGATGCATTAGATATCCTTAGATAATAGCGAAAGAGACCCAAGTGCGTTTATAACCTTCCTAAATGAGATAAGTGCGCTAAAGTATGATGGTAACCTTTTAAAAAAAAGGGAACCATCACACCAAGGTGGGTATGGTACTCCCTAAAGCATATGCTTTTAGGAAAATATCAAAGCTATTGTCTAAAAATATCTATCTCACACTAATCATTTGAAATAAAAAGCTATAATAAAAATATTTAAATCATTTAGAAAGTGGTTGGTCTTCTTCCTGTCCCCACTCACGCGCAAAAGCTAAAAGGATGGAGCAATTAGAGGAGCAGAACCATATGCTCACCGCTGAGCTTAATGCCATAAAGGAGCAGGTGCCGCAATTAAAGGAGCGGTTAGAGAAACAAAACACAGGCTCACCACTGAGCTTAACTTCATAAAAGAGCAGATGGCGTATTTAATGGAACTAATGCGCCGACAATGCTTCCACAATAGGGTCTCTGAACAACGAATTTTTGCCCTAGAAGAGAAATTAAGGGCATTAGAGGGACACAACTCTAATGTAAAGGAGGTAACCGATGTACGCGATGTCGAATATACTCAATTCCCTCCCAAGTTTAAGAAGTCCCGCATATCATTCAAGAAGTCCTTTGGCAGGAAGAAAGAGGGGAACGTAAATGCCATCAACCTCACTACCCCTTCTTCCTCTTCACAACCATCTAGGCAGTCACGCGGACAAGAGAATAAATTCACTCCCATTCCAACCTCCTATGGAAATCTGCTGCCAGAATTGATAAAGGACCATCTCCTAGCATATATCCCTCCAAAGAAAATGGATCCACCCTACCCAGAATGGTACAAGCCTAATGAGAACTGCGATTACCATTTAGGCACTCCTGGGTATTCTATGGAGAATTGCATGGCCTTGAAGTATAAGGTCCAAGATTTGTTGAATGCTGGGTGGATCACCTTCAATGCTCCTAACGTGAATATCAAGCCTCTATCACAACCAGAATAGTGAGCTTGGGTAGAGAAGACCAGCTGATTAGGGCTCCTCATTAAAAAATATATAAATAAATAAAAAGTATATAATAATAAAAATAATAAAAAAAAAGCTTCCGATGCATCTCTCGCAGTCTCTGCCCATGGCTGCGAGATCTTTTGATTAAAGAGGCTCTATATATATTTCTCTTTTCATCAATATAACGAGGCATTTTTCATAATGTTCATATTCTTCTCATTCTTTTCTCTCTCATTCCAAAATAATTAAATAAAATCTAGACCCAAATAAGGACCATATAAACAGTCATGTCTGTGATTGAAAACTCTCTGCGGGATCTGAAAGCCGAAGGAAAATGGATTAAGTCAGACAGTGAGGAGGGGACCATTTCCCCGGACATGCAAAGACTGTTGAAAAATAAGCTCAATTGATACAGCCCCATTAGGAAAAAACTTAGGCCATCAATTTTGGACAGAGAGATAATAAGAAAGAAGTAAATATCAGTACCCAAATTGATAATGACTGGGAATGGGCAATAACACCTTTGTGTTTATTCATGCCTCGTCCTTTCCCTTATACATCAGATAAAGTTGTACTGTGGATATGCACAGAAGAATTGTCCGTCAATGAAGATATCTCCAATATAGCCGACATTGGGGGCACGACGAGAAGCAAAAGAATTTATTCACCCAAGGAGCTACAAGATAATGCTCCTAAAAAGAAAAATAAAGAAACCGAAGAGGAAAAGAAAAAAAGAATCCAAGGGGAAGATTAAGTAGACCTTGGATTCACGGTGCTAGGGCAGTTTCTTCAACGCTCCACTGAAAAATAAAATTCGTGATCGGCGACAAGTTGATCATGGTTCAAGCTAAAGACTACATTCGAAACAGCGAGCCGTCCACCATACCTTAAATGAATGCAGTTGAAGAGGACATATGAAAATATTGAAAGACTTCCTAGTAATATGAAAGTGGCCCACATAATGAAGAGATATGGATACAACCCATGATAAGGGCTTGGAAAGGATGCTCAAGGAATAAGAGAGCCACCAGATTTTAAGGATAATCCTTTAAAGTATGACCCTACAAAAGATCAAGTCGTACAAAGAAAAGAAAAGTCTCCCCTCCATACCTTAAGGACGATCTTCCGAAAAAGAGGGATAGTAGCATCAAGGGTAGCGTTAGTCATTAGATGTCCTTCTTCCAATTTTAGGGGATGTAAACCCAAGGACTATTAGAGATCACTCCTCAGGGTGTGTCCGACCCCCGAGCATCTTTAGGGCACACATTTCCCTTTGAATTACAAAAGAATGCTATTCTTACTATCTGCTCCTCTTCTCGCTAATCATATCTATACCCCATAAATAACCATGTTTAGACAAACGTTTTGTTCCAAAATACATCAAAATAATCAAAACGCCATAGACAAAATGAAGCCAAAGTTAACATGATTGATTAGCTAGAGACAGGAATAAGAAAATCATGTTTCGACAATGTTTTGAGAAAAGAAATTATTATTAAAAGAAGCCTGTCAAGGTCAAAGGCCAAGACAAAAAGATAAAAGGGCAAAATCCTAGGATGAAAACCCAAAAGGGCGGACTAGGAAAGTTAATCAATCACAAATAGGCAGTTGAAGACACCACCTCATAAAAACAAAAACGTTTGTATAAACTAGCCTAAACACCGACCAACCTTGGCTAGCCATTCTTACAGAAACTATTATTTCATAAAAAATCCCACTAAAACACAAGCCTTTGCAATAAATCCCTTTCTTTCTATTCTCTTGACCCTTCACCATAAAGTATTCAAGTAATTGACTGGGAAATGTGGAAATATAGTGATCAATAGGAGGATTGAAATCCCTAAGGAAAGGAAGAGGGGGATTCACATGGCAGTTTCTCTACATTCAAAATGATTACTCTTCGGTTATAGCAAAGATCCGAGACGGGAAATCGGTACAGCTAATCATGTTGACAAAAAGCACAAGATGATGGAAGCTAAATTAACAAAAGCTGAACGGGTTCAAAGCCGATATAACCAGTTAAACCTTATGGAAGAAAAACGGCAGAATGTTATATGTCGTGAGCAAGCCTATCAAAGGAAAATAAAAAAGGCTTACAAAAAAAGGTCAACCCTCATATTTACCATAAGAGGAATTTAATGGTAAATAATGTGCTTCCGGCCCAGAAGAATAAAATTGGAAAATGGGTGACAAATTATAAAGGACCCTTTGTGGTCCAACGAGCTTTCTCGGGAGGAGCTGTTATCCTTGCCGATATGAATGGAAAAGAACTTCAATACCTAATAAACTCCGATACGGTGAAGAAGTATTATGCTTGAAGACATTGCTCAAGACCTGTTAGGAATGAAAACCCACAAAGGGCATCCCTGGGCAAAAGATAGGGTCTGTCGCCGCCGTCCGTTCCGACGTCCAGGGACGTCTCGAACGTTTAATGCGAGCGGTTGCGGAAAGATGGTTTAGACTCGCGTTTTGTATTTAAAATATGTTCATTGCTTCCGAGGTGCTCAACAACTGAACTATCCTCTAATAGAAGCAAGGTTTTCGAAAAAGGGGTTCTTTTGGAGTCGCCACCAATGTTTTGACCTTAAACATTGGAAAAGGAAAAAATGTTGATTTTAAGAAAAACCGCACTTGGCCATTATAACCAGAGTTAGGTAAGGGAGTTAGTTACGTGTGGGGAAGGTATTAGCACCCCACAACACCCCTTTCGGGTTCCCTATGACGGATTAATTCATTTAAGTAGAGATTACAAGAAATTACGCTATTACCCTATTTTATTCGTACAATAAATATGGCTATCTACATGATTTTATTTACATTTCATAAAGCAATAAATAAAGCAGTAAAAGAGAAGAGATTTGAGAAGAACCTACGTAGCAAGCTTTATATAGCAACTCTTTTACAAAAAGGACGCGTTTCGGCAGTCCCTCGCTCTACAACGACTCTCCTCACAACAAAACTCGACTCGACTAAAATTTTCTAGAAGAATCGAATGCCGGAATATAATTCCTTAACTGATTGTTACCTATATCAGGCAATCAGAAAGATCATTCGAAAGAGGGAGAGAAGTAGACAAGTGCTCTGAGTTGTCTGGAGTGTCTGGGGTGTGGAAAAGTTCCAAATGAGCCTCCTATTTATAGTTTTCGCTGCCTGGCACATTCGGGACGGCCGTCTGGGCCGGGACGGTCGTCTGTGTTGGGACGGCCGTCCCAAATGCATTTTTTACACATGCTGGGACCCCCTGGGACTTGGGACGACCGTCCCACATTTGGGACGCGCGTCCCACTTGTCCTAGGATAGTTGGGACGGTGGTCTCGGCCTGTTTTGTCCAGTTTTTGCGTTCTGAGACCCTGGGAAGCTTTCCTTGCTTTTTTCGGACGTTGGTTGATGTCGATATGCGTCTGTTGAAGCTTTATCTTCATATAGGAAGTCTTCTTGGCCTTAATTAAGATGCCGGGCGAGCTTTATCTTCATGTAGGGAGTCTCCTTAGCTTTCGTCGGGTGACTGGGTGAACTCTATGTTGTTACGAGAGGTCTCCTTTTCTTTTATTAAAAAGCCGGGCAAAATTAGGGGTCTACAACTGCCCCCCCCCCCCCTTCACCTGCCTAGCTAATTTGTTGGCTTGATATGTCGACAAAATTAGTTGGGAGGGGAAGGAGTTAACCCTTTTGCCTGGTCATCCTTCGGATGCTGCTCCTTGTTGATCCTTCGGATGATAAATATTTTGATAGGTACCAACCCCTATCTGGTTTGAGCCTTCTTTTATAAGGCTCTGGTGAGTATTTACCCTTCACCAGGTATAAGTCTGTATTTTACTAGACTTTAGTGAGTACCTACCCCCACTAGGTATGAACCTTGTTTTGCAAGGCTTTGGTGAGTACCTACCCTCACCCGGTACGAGTTCGCATTTTGCTAAACTCTTGTGGGTACTTACTTCCGAGGTGCTCAACACTGAACTATCCTCTAATAGAAGTAAGGTCTTTGCAACCCATTTTTGTAATGATTAGGCAAGTATTTTACTCCACCTAATGCATTCTTCTTAAGTTTTGATGAGTACATACCCTCATCCGGTACAAACCTTATTTTATAAGGCTTTGGTGAGTACCTACCCCCACCCGGTACGAATCTGCATTTTTGCTAGATTCTGATGAGTACCTACCCTCATCCGGTATTAACCTTATTTTTTAAGGCTTTGGTGGGTACCTACCCCCACCTGGTACGAATATGCATTTTTGCTAGATTCTGATGAGTACCTACCCTCATCCGGTATTAACCTTATTTTATAAGGCTTTCGTGGGTACCTACCCCCACCTGGTCCGAACCCTGTTTTGCAAGGCTCTGATGGGTACCTACCCCCACCTGGTCCGAATTTGTTATTTTGACAGATTATGATGGGTACCTACCCCCACCTGGTCCGAATCTGTATTCTGGCAGATTCTGATGGGTACCTACCCCCACTTGGTCCGAACCCCGTTTTGCAAGGCTCTGATGGGTACCTACCCCCACCTGGTTCGAATCTATATTTTGACAGATTCTGATGGGTACCTACCCCCACCTGGTCCGAACCCCGTTTTGCAAGGCTCTGATGGGTAACTACCCCCACCTGGTCCGAACCCCATTTTGCAAGGCTCTGATGGGTACCTACCCCCACCTGGTCCGAACCTCGTTTTGCAAGGTTCTGAATAGGCCCCGTTTTGCAAGGCTTTTAGGATGACTTTTTGATAGTCAATCCTATGGTCATCTGGTTTTGGAGATGTGTTGGCGACTTATTGTTTTTGTTCATGCGCCCATTTCGTGGGGAATATTTGATTTGACTTTTTGACTTTTCTGTTAGTCATCCGATTTTACCAGGGATTCTTTGTTTTTGGCTTTTTAGCCATTCGGTCTTTGCCGGGGATTTCTGATTTTTGGCTTTTCTGTTTAGCCATCCGGCTTTGCCGGGGATTCTTTGTTTTTGGCTTTTTGTTTAGCCATCCGGCTTTTGCCGGGGATTTCTTGTTTTTTGGCTTTTCTTGTTTAGCCATCCGGCTTTGCTGGGGATTTCTTGTTTTTGGCTTTTCTTGTTTAGCCATCCGGCTTTGCCGGGGATTCTTTGTTTTTGGCTTTTCTTTTTAGCCATCCGGTCTTTGCCGGGGATTTTTGTGTTTTGGCTTTTCTTTTTAGCCATCCGGTCTTTGCCGGGGATTTTTGTGTTTTTGGCTTTTCTTTTTAGCCATCCGGTCTTTGTCGGGGATTTCTTTGTTGGTTGCCTCTTATTTAGGCAGGAATCCATTGGGGATTTTTGGTTTGATTGTGCCTCTTGATTAGGCAGTTGCTTCAATAGTGGTGAAGGATTTATTGTTTTTTCGCCTCTGAATAGGCTGATGTTCTACTTGAGGGTATTTGTTCTTGATAATACCTCTGAATAGGTGGATACTTTTTGAAAGTTTTCTGCTTGCATTGCCTCTTGTATAGGTTGATTTCCCGTTTCTTAGGGATATCGACTCTTTGCTTGCCTCTGAGTAAGCATAGGCATTCTTGGGAGTGAAGGTTTTGCCTTTCACTGGGGATATTCATATTGGGTGTTATAATCGATTAACTCCCTGAGGATATGAATTTGTATTTTACCTTTTGCTGGTAGGCTTACTGGGGAAAGATTTTTCTTTTTGGTGATCCACCGGGGGATTGATTTGCCCCCTAGGGATGAATGGAGTTTTTGACTCCTTGTTGGATGTTTCCTATTTTGAGCTGGCTTTGCCTATGCTCTTATTCCATTGGGGAATAGGTTTTTGCTTTTTTTCTCGCGATTGTGCTTTTTCGCGATTTTGGATTTTTGATTTTAAATGCGTGTGCCTTTTTCCTTTTGTGCACGCATGCTTTTTATCATCTGCTGGGGATGAAGAGGTTTTCTTTTCTTCTCTTTCCTTTTTTAGCGGCCCTGAGGAATTTGTTGGCTTCCTGGGGGTATGATGGAGTCTTGGCTCCTGATTTTTTTTTGAAAAGCTCTTATTTGAGCGGAGTGAAGATATTTTCTTCTTTTCTTCCTTTCTTTTTGTAGATTTTTCTTGATATGTTCTTCTTTTTCATGTGGCCTTTTTCTGTAGTGGCCTCCATTAGGGGATGAAAAGTTCTTCTCTCTTTTCCTTCTATTGCCCCCTGGTGATGTGGAGGATTTGACTCCGTATTTTCTTTGATGGACTCTTGAGTAGTCCTTATTCTCCTTTGGGAAATGAAGTGGAGATTCTGGATGAGCTTGCTTGTTGACTCATGTGGCGATGTAGCTAAGTCGTGAGGTAGTCTTTTTGCTTTGCCTCTGGAGTAGGCATGAATCCTCTTGGGGATAATCGAGCCTTTCCATTGGATTTTTTATTTTGATGGTTTCCTTCTTTCTTGGATGGAAGGATGTTGATTTAGAGCTATTTCTTTGAAGCTCTTTATTTTGCTGAAATGGTTTTGATTTCTCCTTTTTCTTTCGCGATCTTGATCTTTATCGCGAGTTATTTGAAATCTGGCTTTTTAATATATCACGTGTGCCTTTTAAGTTTGTACACGTGGGCTTTTCGGAATGTAAACAGAAATAACAACTTTTATTTATTACTTCACTTTTTTTTTGCGGTACATTTAAGCATTTTCAAAGTACTAAAATACTAAAAGTTATTAAGAACTACTCCTACTGATCTGCCTCAGGGCTGGAATAGGAGGATGGTGCTGGTGAAGGAATGCGGCGGAGCAAGCGGCGCTGGAACCTCTCCTGAGTCTGGACCAAGCCTTCTATTTGGCGGTCTATCCTGTCCTGCCTCGTCGTCAGCTGGCTAAACTGCTGTCGCATGAACTGGAACTGTTCTTCCATATAAGCATGCTCATCGTCCAAGCGTCGGTATAGGCCAGCATAGTCGGGATCATATGACTGCTGCTGGGATTCTAAGGTCGCCGGGATTTCCTGCGGTGTGTTGAAATCCCGCATATCCATCGAGATCGAGATGATTGGGTTTAATATGAACCCTGATCCTTGCATGCTGAGAATGTTCATGTGGGCCAGCATCGCGCCATTGATCGGCTCTGGTTGGAGGCTAGCCGGGATGTCTTCTCCATCAGTACATCCCCAATATTCAGCTAGAGGGGTGAGAAGGGGAGCTATTATGATGGCTCCTATTGGACCACGAGTTCCATAGTCCTTAATAGCTTTCAGAAAGGCATAGTCGGGGTTGCACCTATGCCTCTGATGCATGCAGTAAACTATGAAAAGGTCGGCTAATGTTACCTTCCCCTGGCTCTCTTTCCGGCCATGTAAGGTCCCGGCTAGCAGCTTATGGCATACGCGAAGTGGGGGAGAGAAGGATGCCCCTTTCAAGTGTGTTGGCAAGTTGTGCGCTCCAGTGATCTCTTTCCACATGTTGGTGGTGGTGAGGGTAGCTGGCTTCTCGAGATATGCCGCCCTATACTCCGGCGTCCTGGTGTCTGCCCTCTGACAGAAGCCCATGATGACATTGAAGTCATCTAGGAAAGTGGTCCGGTAGGCACCGTCCATCCAGTAAGAGACGGCTTGAGTGGGCGGAACTCCGGGCATGGTAGAAGGCAATTCGGCCAGATTGACCGAAGCAAGGAATTCCATCGTGGCAGTACGATGGATCCGGGTAGGTGGCTGACGGAGCAGAAAGTCCCATCCTATATTGTGGATGAACCTTCTGACGTCTTGATCCCAGCCGAACATAGCCAGGATTTCAAAATCCAGATGCAGCATGGGATACCAGGAGGATTGCTGGATATTCGCCAATCTTTGTTCGTGTGGCTCTGCCAGCAAATTATTGGTAACAGTAGTTTCTCTGGCAGCGGTTCTATTGCGCTTTCTCCTGGATGAGGCTTCTCCACGCTCCATTGTAAGCTCTATTCTCTTAGAGATGCTAGAAGTGTGTAGAAAGGGAGAAAAAACAAGGTAGGAAACTTGGAATGAGGTGCAAGAGCCAAAACCCGCGCCCCACATATATAGGCCGCGCATGGACGTTTGGGACGACCGTCTGGGTTGGGACGGCCGTCTCGTTTGAAATTTTTGCACAGGGGTCACCAGCTGGATTGTGGGACGGCCGTCTCGCCTGGGACGCGCGTCCCACTTGAATTGGACCACTTGGGACGGCCGTCTCGACTTTGGGACGGCCGTCTCGAGCTTCCTGGGCTGGTTTTTTGTTTTTTTGTGTTAATTTTCGTGTTTTTTGATGAAATTGAAGATAGGATTCCCTTCATTTATGCTTTAATGTATGTAATGTTTCATGATATGCATCCTATGATCTATTTTAGTTAATATTTCGAAAGTTTTAACTGATGTGCTTTGACTTTGAGCGCATTCTTGCTGTTGTGCCTTTATGTCATCTTGTTTCTTGATCAATAAGCTAAGTTGTACTGATTTGCCGTTATGGACCTTTCTTGCTACAGCTGAAGAACAATCTTTTGTTCGTAGGGCAGCTGCCATATCGATGTCCTCCTTCCTTTCCTTAGTGTAGACCCCAAATCTTGCCCGGCCTCAGAATAAAGTCAGAAAGCATCCTATTTGAAGACGGCCGAAGCCTAACAAGCCATTAGGAGAGACTATTAGGCCCCCGTACTAAGATAGGAAGGTTTTTTGGCCCGAAAATAAAGTTTCTCGCCCTGAAGGGACGAGACCGCCGTCTGGGAATACCAGACCGCCGTCTCGTTTCAATGCCAGGATGAGACCGCCGTCTCGACTTTCCAGACGGCGGTCTCGTCACCCGCAAATTCGAGACGGCGGTCTGGGTTTTCCAGACGGCGGTCTCGATTCCTGCCAAGTTGAGACGGCGGTCTGGATTTTCCAGACGGCGGTCTCGACCCGCTGCCACGAACGAGATGGCGGTCTGGACTTTCCAGACGGCGGTCTCAACCCTGTCAGCGGAGACGGCGGTCTCGACCTGTCAGGCGCGAAAAACTATAAATAGGGGCGTCATTTCTCCCTTTTTCCACACACAGAATCAACATAGCTCTCCCTTCTCTCTAGACTTTCTCTCTCTAAGAATCCCTCCGAGGCATTTCCAGAGTTTCTGAGTGTCTCTAGGCATAAACTGAGCGTTCTAAATCTCCTTTAGAATCCCTCCGAGGCATTTCCGGAGTTTCTGAGAGTTGTAGAGTGAAGGGTTGCCAAAACGCACCCTCTCTTTTAAAATATAAAAGCTTACTTTGGAGGTGCATATTCTCCCTCTCTATTTTTATTACTGCCATTTAAATTACGCAATAGAAGCTAGGGCCATGTAGTCATAAACTTAAATTCCGCATAATAAAAGGGTAAAAGCGCATTTTTCCAGTTTAATTATTTATTCAAATTATCCGGCCTATCATAGGGAACCCGAAAGGGGCGTCGTAAAGGAACTAACACTTCCTTTACACGTAACTAACTCCCTTACCCAACTCTGGTTCTAATGACCAAAGTTGGTTTTCGAAAACCAACGCCTTTTTAAAACCCCTTTTCCGATGTTTATGGTAAAAATATCGGTGGCGACTCCATAGAACCCAAATTAAATAAGTCCCTGGGTTAGCCCGGTTATCAGACAACCCAGGGATACTTTCGAAAACCTCGCCCCTAGGTTAGCCTGGTTATCGGACAACCTAAAGGCGTTGTAACCACCAATAAAAAACGCGAAAATAAAGAGGGTCGAAAAAACCATCGCGTTGCTCCGACCGCCTCTCTTTTTTACGGCGGCGACACTTAGGGATTTCAACCTTCCTATTGATCACTATGATTCCACATTCCCCTTTTATTACTTGAATGCTTTATAGTGAAATGGTCAAGAGAAGAGAAAGAAAAGGATTTACAACAAAGGCTTGTGTTTTAGAGGGATATTTTTTTGTAGTAGAGGTTTCTGTAAGAATGACTAGCCAAGGTTGGTCGGTGTTTAGGCTAGTTTAGATAAACGTTTTATTCTTATGATGTGGCGTCGTTGTTTACTGATTTATGGCGCCTTTTTGTGATTGACTAACTTCCCTAATCCGCCCTTTCGGGTTTTCAGCCTAGGATGCTGTGCTTTTGTCCTAACTTTTGTCTAGGTTTCCTTTTTTTGTATTTATTTTTTAGGAATACCTAGCGGACTTTTCATAACCCTAACTTTTGCCCAGGCTACCCTTTATTATTGTTCAGGTTTCCTGCCGGGTTTACCCTAACTTTTGTGCAGCCCCCTTTGTGGGTTTCCCGCCGGGTATTTTGCCCTTTTATTTTCTTGTCTTGGCCTTTGGCCTTGACGGGCATTGCTTTTTTGTATATGTATATATTTTTTGCACAACATTGTCGAAACTTGAATTTTATTAAGATAGATTTTATCCGTGTTTCTAGTTAATCAATCGTATATGACTTTGCTTTATGACGCGTTGCTTGTTCTGACGCAATTTGGAATAAAATGTTTATCTAAACCTTGTTTATTAAATGGGGTATAGACATATTTAGCAAGGAAAGAAGCAAATAGTAAGAATAGCATTCCTTTGTAATTCCGGGGAAATGTGTGCCCTAGAGATGCTCGGGTGCCGGGCATACCCCGAGGAGTGATCTCTAATAGTCACTAGATTTACATCCCTTAGAATTAGAAGAAGGACACTTAATGACTAACGCTACCCTTTGCGCTAATATCCCTCCTTTTCGGAATATCGTCTTCGAGGGATAAGACTTCCCTGTTTTCCGTATGGTTTGATCTTTCGTGGGGTCATACCCTAAACCATATTTTAAAGGGTTATCTTTGAACTCCGGTGGCTCTTTTATTCATTGAGTATTCTTTCCGAGCCCCTGTCCTGGGCAATATCCATATTTTTTCATTATATGGGCCACCTTTGTATTACCAGGGAGTCTTTCTATATTGGCAATTTCGAGCGCTTGAAAAGATGTTTTAAGAGCCTCTTCAGCCGCATCCACATATGGTTGGACAGACGGTTTGCTAATTAGAAAGTCTTGTTCAGCTTGAACTGTGACTAGTTTATCATTTGTCACAAACTTGACTTTCTGGTGAAGCGTTGAAGGTATTGCCTTAGCGCTGTGAATCCAAGGTCTACCAAGGAGACAACTATATGCTGGTGTGATATCCATCACGTGGAAGTCTATGTTAAAAATAGTAGGACCAATTTGAATTGGTAGACTAATCTCTCCTACTACTTCTCGTCTTGATCCGTCAAAGGCTCGAACAATTGTATTACTCGGGCACATGTGGGTTCCTTGCACTATTATCTTGTCAAGTGTGCTTTTAGGCATGACGTTTAAGGATGACCCATTATCCACAAGAACTTTGGAAATGAGATATTCCTTGCATTTGACAGAGATATGCAAGGGCTTGTTATGATTTGACCCTTCCAAAGGGAGTTCTTCATTTGTGAAGGTAAGATGATTATTGGCTGTAATATTACCAATAATCCCTTCAAACTTGTCTTGGGATATTGCATGCGGAACGAATGATTCATTCAAAACCTTTAACAGTGCGTTTCGGTGCGGTTCCGAACTCATTATGAGTGATAACAAGGTTATCTTTGCAGGAGTGCGATTGAGTTGATCTATGATGGAGTACTCGCTTTGTCTTATGTACTGGAGTAACTCGTCTGTCTTCTCCTTGGATTCCTTTTCTTCTTCGGCTTTTTTTTTCATTTTATCTTTAGGAATGTTATCTTGTAATTCTTTGGGGGAGTATATTCTTCCGCTTCTTGTCATGCCCCCAATACCGGCTATGTTGGAGATATCTTGATTGGCTGACGATTCTTCTGAGTATCTCCAAGGTACAACTTTATTTGATTCATAAGGGAAAGGTTGAGGCACGAATAAACGCAAAGGTGTTATTGCCTCTTCCCTTTTATTGATTGGAGTAACCAACGGTGCTTGTTTATTATCATCTTTGGGTCTATCGACCGTTGTAGAGATTTTGATGATGAAAGGCTTCTTTTCCATTTATTCTGATTTGTGGAAAGCACATCAATTAATCCTTTCTTTTTATTATCTTTATTATTAAAATGAGGAGGGATGTATGAATGTATGCAAATTATAAATGCAATAGACAGTTTAAGGAAAAAAACTTTTTATTTCAACTAGAAAGTGTTTATCCTTCTATACAATGCTTTGAAGCAAGTGTTGACAGAAACGGAGAAGCTTGAAGAATCCTATGGGTAAATTAGGATTTCTTCGTAATTCGTCTTCAGCTGTTCTCACATGGTTTCTGAGCGTCTTGATTTGCTCATGTACCGCCTGGCTCATATCTTCATTATATTGACGAGCCTCTTTTATCTTTTCTTCTTGATGAACGATCAAGGCATGTTGTTGGTCAGACCTTTCTATTACTTGGTCTCTTTCACGAAGCAATTGACCATATTGAGCTAATCCATCTCTTTCTTTATCATGTATCTCCTCTAGGTCTTCTCTGTATTTTTCAGCAGTTTCCCACCACTTTTGTGCTTCTGACCGAGTTTCTGCTAGGTCATCCTGTATTAACTTGATCGTTTTTGCCTGTTCTGCAAGCGCACTCTCAAGATGTGCTATTTCGTCACTCATGTCCCGGAATAGACTATCTTGTTCAAGCCTTGGAATTTTATATGCTTGTTTGGTCTCTTCTTGATAGTCAGCACAATCATTCTTAAGGCGCTCTATTTCATGGTCCTTCTTTTTACATTGCCTTTTTAGACCATCTATTATAAGGGTTGCTTCTTGCTCTTTTTCTTCGAAGGCTCTCAGTTGAGCTTCCATGACTTCAACCCTTTTATTTAAGGCATTGACCTGCAATTGTAGCTCTTCATTTACTAACGTCGTAGTGATTGTAGCAGATGGTTGGGGTATCCCTCTACTTTTCCTCCATTCTTCGTATTCATGGGATGTGGATACCTGAACCTTTCCGAGTTCTTTATCCCCCATATAGACTGGTCTTTCCCATACTTTCCGAACAGCGGATATTTCTTCAAAGCTATGGGAATAATGGCATAGACTCAGCCCTCTGAGCTCTTCTTGAGTTGGCACAGTCTGGGTCCTCATGAGTTGTCTCATAGCTATTTTAGGGGAGTAAGCTATACAACCCCTGAATCCTAGTAATGATATGCTCAGGTAATCTCCACATCGTACAAGAATATAACCGGGTCGGAACCAAGGGCAAACCCATGATACATGCTCTATGTTCCAATTTTCTAACTCGGTTTTCCACTCTAAAGCTTGACGATGTTGAAGAGGGATCTTTGAAAAACTCCTTAAAGGATCGGGGAATACGTCCATGTGACTTGAAGCGTAGAAGTGAGTGACGCCCCATACGTATAGCAATGAAGTGCAGCATCTAAGTGTTTTCCCCTGTTTCTGTCGGCAGAAGTTTACTGAAAGCAGGGTATCAACAAGAATTGCAGGTATAGGACTCTTAGAATATACATCCCAGGCAAAGAATGCATCTATTGCAGCCTGATCCACAATGTTCACATGAAATGGGAATAGCATGATTTCGAACATTGCTAATGCTAGAGTTTTGTTGAAAGTAGACCAATCTTTCTTTTCAGCCAAAGAGATTAAGTGGTCTTCTATTATAGCCATTTTCCAACCTCGGATGTTCCCTTTCCCCTCTAGGGTGGATTGATGAGGAGGCAGTTGTATAATAGTAGCAACCTTACTCACGGCTACATATACTCCTGAGTAGACATAGACCCCAGCTGACTAAGGCCATCTAACCATGAGTTCATATTCTTCTAAGGTTGGTACTAGGTCAAACTGTGAAAACTCAAAGCAGTGCGGATTGGGATTCCAGAAGTGGGCCAACACTCTAACAAAAATTGGATCGATGCTGATTTTTAGGAGGTCAAGAATTCTTCCATAAGATTTCTTGAAATTAGCAATGACCTCTGGCGGCATATATGTACTCAACTGCTATAACTTCTCTACACGGCATAGAAGGATTTCCACTTTCTTTAACTGTCTATTACCGGATCCCTCCATTATCTAGAAGAAATGAAAAATGCATGATATGAGGATGAGCTCTTGTAAATGCATGCATGTAAGTGTTTGTTTTCTAAGTATTATCATGTTTTATTCCTAATATGATACATGATAGTACTTGGTTTTTTCTTTGGAAACAAACTATCTATATGGATGTTTATGAATTTTGATGAAGAGAGTCCTATTTCCTTCTCTTATTATTTTGATAAACAAAGGTTGTATTCATTGTAAGACCTTTATCAAGAATCTTTTTATTTTGTAGAAGGTATTTTTATGGCTTTAAATTGTTTTTATGTTTTTTATGACCCTTTATCTCTTCTCTCGGTCAACGTGGCTACTTAGCTTGCAAAGAACCTGAAACCAGGCTAGCTTAACTGAAGACTGTCCGAGATAAAGTTGGTCTTATCTTATCACTTTTTGATTTTTAGGGTTTTTCATTTTTTGTTTGTTATATGATTACCCTATGCTAATGCATCAATACAAATGCAGCAAATGAATGCACACACAATTCATTCACCCACGAGCAGAGCCACGCTTATTTAATCACGAGGTAGGGTTTTCCTGCAGAAACATGCTTGGTTTGGGTGGTTCTAACTGTTCTCACCAAGGCCAAAGGTCCCCAAGGTGCCCCCATTATAGGGACCTCTCAATCTCTCAATCCTCGGGTCATGCACGGAACTCCGTGTCGACATCCTTAGACTAAAAGAAGAGAGTTATCACCTTGAGTTGGTGGTTTCCGACAACGGTTGTAGCCCCGTGGGCCAACAAGCCGGTCGTATCTGCCACCCACTCCCTAAAGGTATTCACTCTTGCCCCCGGGTATAGAGGGACTGTTGTGTGCAAGGGTTTTTGTGTGCAATTTATATTTCAAGCAATTTGCAGAAAATAATCATACAGCAATTATTAAAGCCATACAATAAAACATACAAAAAAGGGTAAAGGCGTAATTTCAAATCTTTACTTAGTTTGAGTTTATCCGTCACTAAATGAGATCAACTCTCTAGCTTCCCAAGTGGAGTCGCCATTTGTCGCCGCCGTCCGTTCCGACGTCCAGGGACGTCTCGAACGTTTAATGCGAGCGGTTGCAGAAAGATGGTTTAGACTCGCGTTTTGTATTTAAAATATGTTCATTGCTTCCGAGGTGCTCAACAACTGAACTATCCTCTAATAGAAGCAAAGTTTTTGAAAAAGGGGTTCTTTTGGAGTCGCCACCAATGTTTTGACCTTAAACATTGGAAAAGGAAAAAATGTTGATTTTAAGAAAAACCGCACTTGGCCATTATAACCAGAGTTGGGTAAGGGAGTTAGTTACGTGTGGGGAAGGTATTAGCACCCCACAACGCCCCTTTTGGGTTCCCTATGACTGATTAATTCATTTAAGTAGAGATTACAAGAAATTACGCTATTACCCTATTTTATTCGTACAATAAATATGGCTATCTACATGATTTTATTTACATTTCATAAAGCAATAAATAAAGCAGTAAAAGAGAAGAGATTTGAGAAGAACCTCTGTAGCAAGCTTTATATAGCAACTCTTTTACAAAAAGGACGCATTTCGGCAGTCCCTCGCTCTACAATGACTCTCCTCACGACAAAACTCGACTCGACTAAAATTTTCTAGAAGAATCGAATGCCGAAATATAATTCCTTAACTGATTGTTACCTATATCAGGCAATCAGAAAGATCATTCGAAAGAGGGAGAGAAGTAGACAAGTGCTCTGAGTTGTCTGAAGTGTCTGGGGTGTGGAAAAGTGCCAAATGAGCCTCCTATTTATAGTTTTCACTGCCTGGCACATTCGGGACGGTCGTCTGGGCCGGGACGGCCGTCTGGGCCAGGACGGCCGTCTGGGTTGGGACGGCCGTCCCAAATGCATTTTTTACACATGCTGGGACCCCCTGGGACTTGGGACGGCCGTCCCACATTTGGGACGCGCGTCCCACTTGTCCTAGGATAGTTGGGACGGCCGTCCCAACTCTGGGACGGTGGTCTCGGCCTGTTTTGTCCAGTTTTTGCGTTCTGGGACCCTGGGAAGCTTTCCTTGCTTTTTCCGGACGTTGGTTGATGTCGATATGCGTCCGTTGAATCTTTATCTTCATATAGGAAGTCTTCTTGGCCTTCATTAAGATGCCGGCCGAGCTTTATCTTCATGTAGGGAGTCTCCTTAGCTTTCGTCGGGTGACTGGGTGAACTCTATGTTGTTACGAGAGGTCTCCTTTTCTTTTATTAAAAAGTCGGGCAAAATTAGGGGTCTACAGGGTCTATATCCCTCGCTAGGATATGTCCTAGGCAAAAAGTAGAGGTAATAAAAAAAATAAAAAATAAAAAATTAAGAGCAATGGTTACCTCAGTCGAAAACCAAAAGGCGGCTAAGGTAACATTCTTCCAGAAGCAAGCAGTCTACATAGTCTTCATTCTGAGCTCAGGCATCTCAACTGAAGCAATTAGGAGAACCAGGGGGGCATATATCATAGACATGACTGTTTAAGCCTATATAGTATAGCCAACCCTGACCACCCGTTCTTCTAAATACCCTTGAAAAAGAAATAAACTTTTGCTCATTTATCAATAAAATTCCTTTTCATTTCCTTTTTCTTGACCAAATATTATGGAAATGTCTCTTTATTGATAAATCATAAATATGTGCAAAGACCTTTAATCAAAGATCAAGCATGCATCTAAAAAGAGGAAGCATAAAAAATAAATAAGAAAATAAAAAATGCCTGCTAGGATATTCTTAGGTAAAAATCAGGGTAGCCTGCATGATCGAAAACCCCAAAAGAACGGTCTAGGTAAAAGATAAGGCAAAAGCCCCCTAAGATATTCTAGGAAAAAATTAAGGCAGCCCGCTAGATCGAAAACCCGTAAAGGGCGGTCTAGGCAAAAGATAGGGCTAAAGACAAAAGATGAATAAAAGAGGTGTCCATCATCATGGTCCTAAAAGAGGTGCCCATCATCATGGTCCTAAAGGAGGATCCCATCAGCGTATTCATAAGAAGCTAACGGGAGAAGGCCAGTCATTTTTTAAATGCATCAAAAATAAATAAATAAATAGATTGCATCTAGAACATCCACACACAAAGTAGATGCACAATACGACTTTGTCAAAATCAAGAAAAAATAATTTTCTTTAAATAAGAATAATAAACATGCATATAAGGAGGCTAGGATCCATACTTGTGATTGAAAACAGGAGGCGCCAGAATCCAGTCTCCAAATAAAAGCTCCCTCAAGAAAGAGAAGGCGAAATAAAACCACTCTAGCAGAATAAAGAACTTCAAGAAAACCATAGCTCCAACCATTCTCCTTCTACCCCAATAAAAGAGGGTACACCGGAAAAAGGCCAACGAAAAGGCTCGATGATCCCCAAGCAGATCCTTGCCTACTCCAAAGGCAAAACAAAAATTACTCCACGGCTCAGCATCACCACCATATGAGTCGTCAAACATAGTCATTTAAAGCTCCAATCACCATCCTTCCATCCAAGAAAGAGGAAGTCATCAACGTAGAAAAGCTAATGAAAAAGCTTGATTACCCCAAGCGGATCTTCGCCTACTCCAGAGGCAAAACAAAAAGATTACCTCACGACTCAACTTCATCACCACATGAGTCATCAAGCACATTCATCCAGAATCTCCGCTACTTCCCCAAAGGAGAATAAGGGATACACAAAAGTCCATCAAAGAAAATACGGTGTCAAATCCTCCATATCCCCAGGGTTTCAAAAAGAAAGAAAAGAAAAATCTTTCATTCCCCAATAGCGGCACGAAAAAAGGCCGAATAAAAATCTCCAAGTAGAGAATCTCAGAAAAATCTACAAAAAGAGGAAAACAAGAAAATTCCTATCCTCCAGTTCAATAAAGAGCTTCACAGAGTCAGGAGCCAAGACTTCGTCATAAAAATCAAATCAAAGTTGGATCCCCAGGAAGCCGACAAACTCCTTGTTGAATTGCCAAAAAAGAGAAAAAGAATAAAATATCTTCATCCCCAGCAAATAATAAGAAAGTCTGCGTGCATAAAAGAAATTAAAAAAGGCGCATGCATTTAAGAAAACCAAATATCAAAATTGCGAAAAAAGAGATAAAAGCGCGAGAAAAAGGTAAAAACCCATTCCCCAGCGGAATAAGAGCATACGCAAAGCCAGCTCAAAATAGCAGCATCCAACAAGGAGTCAAAAACTCCATTCCTCCCTAGGGGGCAAGTCAAAATAGATCTCCGAGAAAGCAATCAAATCCCTGGTGGATCATCAAAAAGAAAAATCCCCAGTGAGCCTATCAGCAAAGGCAAAACTACAAATTTATATCCTCAGGGAGTTAATTGCCTATAACGCCCAATATGGATATCCCCAGTGGAATGCAAAGCCTTCACTTCCAATGAAGCCTCTGCCTACTCAAAGGCAAGCAAAGAGCCAATATCCCCAAAAAACAGGAAATCAATCTATGCAAGAGGCAAAAGAAGCCCAAAGCATAAAGCCTCCATCAGTGAAGCATCTGCCTAGATAAAGAGGTACAATCAACAAAAATAAAAAATCCCTAATGGATTCCTGCCCAAATAAGAGGCAACAAACAAAGAATCCCCGGCAAGAACGAATGGCTAAACAGAAAAGCCAAAAACAAAGAATCCCCAGCAAGACCGGATGGCTAAACAAAAAATCCAAGAACAAAGAATCCCCGGCTAGACCGAATGGCTAAACAGAAAAGCCAAAAACAAAAAATCCCCAGCAAAGCCGGATGACTAAAACAGAAAAGTAAAAAAGAAAAATCAATCACTCCCGATGGAATGGGCGCTTAATCAGAAATAGTAAGCCGCCAACACATCTCCAAAACTGGATGAGGGTTTGTACTCATCAAAAGATTGACTGCCAAAAAGAGCATCCCAAGAGCCTTATAGAATAAGGTTCGTACCAGATGAGGGTAGGTACTCATCAGAATCTAGTAAAATGCAGATTCATACCAGGTGGGGGGAGGTACCCACAAGAGCCTTATAGAATAGGGTTCGTACCGGATGAGGGTAGGTACTCATCAGAATCTAGCAAAATGCAGATTCATACCAGGTGGGGGTAGGTACCCACAAGAGCCATATAGAATAAGGTTCGTACCGGATGAGGGTAGGTACTCATCGGAATCTAGCAAAATGCACATTCATACCAGGTGGGGGTAGGTACCCACAAGAGCCTTATAAAATAGGGTTCGTACCGGATGAGGGTAGGTACTCATCAGAATCTAGCAAAATGCAGATTCATACCAGGTGGGGGTAGGTACCCACAAGAGCCTTATAGAATAGGGTTCGTACCGGATGAGGGTAGGTACTCATCAGAATCTAGCAAAATGCAGATTCATACCAGGTGGGGGTAGGTACCCACAAGAGCCTTATAGAATAGGGTTCGTACCAAATGAGGGTAGGTACTCATCAGAATCTAGCAAAATGCAGATTCATACCAGGTGGGGGTAGGTACCCACAAGAGCCTTATAGAATAGGGTTCGTACCAGGTGGGGGTAGGTACCCATAAGAGCCTTATAGAATAGGGTTCGTACCGGATGAGGGTAGGTACTCATCAGAATCAAGCAAAATGCAGATTCATACCAGGTGGGGGTAGGTACCCACAAGAGCCTTATAGAATAGGGTTCGTACCAGATGAGGGTAGGTACTCATCAGGATCAAGAAAAATGCAGATTCATACCAGGTGGGGGTAGGTACCCACAAGAGCCTTATAGAATAGGGTTCGTACCAGGTGGGGGTAGGTACCCACAAGAGCCTTATAGAATAGGGTTCGTACTGGATGAGGGTAGGTACTCATCAGAATCTAGCAAAATGCAGATTCATACCAAGTGGGGGTAGGTACCCACAAGAGCCTTATAGAATAGGGTTCATACTAGATGAGGGTAGGTACTCATCAGAATCTAGCAAAAAGCGGATTCATACCTGGTGAGGGTAAGTACTCACTAGAGCCTTATAAAAGAAGGTTCGAACCAGATAGGGGTTGGTACCTATCAAAAGTATTTATCATCTGGAGGATCAGCAAACTTCAGCAAAGGAGCATCCGAAGGATGACCGGGCAAAAAGTGTTAACTCCTTCACCTACCAACTAACTTTGTGGGCACATTAGGCCAACAATTAATCAGGCAGGTGAAGGGGGGGGGGGGCAGTTGTAGACCCCTAATTTTTCCCGGCCACTCAATAAAGGCTAAGAAGACTTTCTATCTGAAGATAAAGCTTCGGTGTACGTCTATCGACATCAATCGACTTCCGAATAAAGAAAGGAAAGCTTCCCCAGAGTTCTAGAACACAAAATATGGCCAAAACAGTCGAGACAGCCGTCCCAGAAGTCGAGATAGTCGTCCCAGTCAGTCCAACCGTCCCACATGCCAGACGGCCATCTCAACCATTTTTTACACTTGGGACAGCCGTCCCAGATCCCAGACGGTCGTCCCGACCTCTGCAAATGGCCATCCCTATTTTCTGCACCCCAGACGACCGTCCCGAGCTGCCAGGCTGAAAAAACTATAAATAGGAGCTCATTTGAGCGTTTTTACACACCTCAAACACTTATCTTCTCTCCCTCTTTCGAATGAACTCTCTGATTGCCTAATAAGGTAACAATCGGTTAAGGAAGTTTCTTCTGGTATTCGATTCTTCTTAGAATTATAGTAGAGTCGGTCCTGTAATCGGGGAGGAGAGTCTTTGTAGAGCGGGGGATTGCCAAAATGCATCCTCACAGTTAAAAATTTGCAATAAAAAGCTTGCTACGGAGGTTCTTTTCACTTCTCTTCTCTTTTATTGTTTTATTTATTGCTTTATGTATGCAATAGAAAATAAAATCATGTAGATAGCCATTTTTAAAATATTGTACAATAAAATAGGGTAATAGCGTAATTTCTCGTTATCTTTACTTAATGAATTAATCCATCACTAGGAACCCGAAAGGGGCGTCAAGGGGTGCTAACACCTTCCCCACGCGTAACTTACTCCCTTACCTTACTCTGGTTATAATGGCGAAGTTTGGTTTTTCTTAAAGTCAACGCCTTTTTATCCTTTTCCAATGTTTATGCTCAAAATATTGGTGGCGACTCCATAATGAAAGTGATGAAGATCTTATTGAAATGCTTTGGCAAAGATCTGTTGATTTGATGAAGTAAAAAATGAAGTCAAAGGCTACTTTGTGGCAGTCAAAGGTCACTTAGACAAAAGGGTAGTGGGATTAGTGAGTCGGCTCATTTTTATCTCTCTGCTGCATAAGGTTTCTTCATTTAAAAGATTTTGCAAATGCCTCTAAAAAAATGTTTAAACGATTAAAAACAAAGTATTTTGTTAAAAGTTTTTAATTAACTATTTTAACTAATAGCATGTAAGCTTTATCAACTAAAATGTTCTTAACACTTTTGTAACAGGTTTTTAACTGATTTGTTTTCGAAATAATTGATTGTTTTCATTAAAGGAAGTTTTGAAAACCTTATGTCAGTATTTTAACTGATATAGTTTCGAAATAATTGATTAAAATCACTTAAAATGTTCAGGGAAGTGTTCTTGGTGAAGGTTTAGGTGCAGGAACTGGAATTGTGGTTCTTGTGGTAGATTGAGTGTGAGATTAAAGTTGTAATTTGTAAAATGTTCAATCTAGTGGAACCCAGCTGGAATTTGGCTGGAAACTGGATGTAGCCCTGGGATTGGGTGAAGTGGTTTTATTTTTCTAAACCTTTCTCTTCTTTAATTCTGTGGCTGCATTTATTTTGATTGCTTGCTGTGTGTGATTCAAGAACTGGTCAGATTTCTTAATCTTTGAAATAGATAATCTGTAAATTGCGAAAATCTTTCAAAGATCAATTCACCCCACCTCTTGATCTCAGCCTACATTTCTAACAATTGGTATCAAGACCAAGGGTCTTGAAAAATACTCAAGGCTTTCGGTCCAAATCTTTTATGGCTGAAAACAAATTACCTTTTTCTGAGGGGGCTTCTATTAATAGACCTCCACTGTTTTGTGGAACAGATTATCCATTTTGGAAGATTAGGATGAAGATCTTTATTGAATCTATTGATAGAAATGTTTGGGATGTAATTGCTAATGGTCCATTAATTACAGAAAAAGAATGGTCTAGTTTAAATGATGAAGAAAAGAAAAAAGTTCAAAGTGATTGTACTCGCTAAAAACATAATTACTTCGCACTAAATATGGATGAGTTTTTCAGTGGTCTCCCAATGCAAATCTGCCAAGGAAATGTGGGAATTTCTTGAGGTTACTCATGAGGGAACAAATGATGTAAAGAGAGCCGGAAAACATACTCTCATAAGAGAATATGAGTTGTTTAAAATGCAAACTGGAGAAAGTATTGCAGATGTGCGTAAGCGCTTCACTCATATCATCAATCATCTAATGGGCTTAGGTAAAACTTTTGATAAAGAAGAATTAAATGTTAAAGTTCTGAAATGTCTTAACAGGTCATGGTAGCCTAAGGTCACAGCAATCACAGAATCAAAAGACTTATCTGTCATGACAACAACTTCCTTGTTTGGCAAACTCAGAGAACATGAAATGGAAATTAAAAGATTCAATGAGCAAGAAGTCTCTGAGAAAAAAGGTAGAAGTATAGCACTCAAGGTTGAAGAAAGAAGTCAAGAATCGGAGGAGGAAAGTGAAAATCTTGGATCGCTTGTCGAAAGTTCAACAAATTTCTCAAGAAAAAGATTCAAGATAAAGAAAAACACAAAAGGTATGAGAAAAAATCTGATTCTTTTAACTATAAATGTTATGGTTGTGGTAAGCAGGGTCATGTAAGAATGGAATGCCCAGAAAAGAACAAATACAATGATAAGAAAGAGGAAAAAGTCAAAAGAAGAGCATATGTAGCATGGGATGATAATGATACTTCATCAACAGAAAATTCTGATAATGAAGAAGCCAACTTGTGTCTAATGGCAAATCAAAATCATCAAACCAGCAGTGTAAGTTCTAACTCTTCTTCAAATTTAGTGAATTATAATTCATTACAAGAAGCATTTAATGAAATGCATGAAGAAACTAAGAAACTGCAAAAAGAAAATGATAGGCTAAAAGGCATGAATAATTGGTTAGTAAATAAAGTAGATTCTCTTGAAAAGAAAATTTTTGAAGATGAAACTAATCTTGACTTTTTAAAATTAATCCATGATAATTCTGATTGTGTATGTAATAAACCATATAATAATTGTTCAGAATTACAAAAGAAGATTGATTTTTTATCACAAACTGTTTCAAAGTTTACACAAGGTCAAGCTAATCTTGATGTTCTTCTTGGGTCACAAAAACTTATTTTTGACAAATCTGACATTGGATTTACATCTAACATGAAATTCAGAAAAACAAATGTAAACAGGAAATCATACTCATCATCTATGATTAAATGTTTTTACTGCATGAAAAATGGTCATTCTGTGAAATATTGTAGAATTAAGAAGTATGCTATTCCTAGAGGTAGAATGAAGTCCCAAAAATTCATTTCAAATAACCTGATTGGACCCAGTGATTATAATAAGGGTACCAGAAATATGCTAAATCTATTTTAGAGGAACAAAATCTGGAAGTCCCTTGGTGTTCAAAATAGCAAGTTCGGTTCTGGTTTCATAAACTAAATGTTTTAATTGATATAAAACAGTTTTAATCGATTAAAATCACTTACAGAGAAAACCAGAAAAGCTGTCCGTATAGTTTTAATCGATTAAAATACGGATTAATCGATTAAAATGCTCTCAGGAATTTTAGTTTAGTTGTTTTAATCGATTAAAAAGGATTTATATCAGTTAAAACCACTAATAGGTTAAATTTAATCGATTCTTCTTCGTTTTAATCGATTAAAATTCTGTTATCACATTATTGAATTCTTCAGTACAAAATTAATTGATTTTGTTATGAATTAATCGATTATTTCACTGTTGCTTTTTCAAACCTAGTATTAATGATCAAATTAATAGGTTAATTTGGTGATTAATCGATTAATTTGTTCCTGAAAATCATTTTTACAACATCCAATTGAAAATTGGTCAGCAAATCAGAGTCAAAATTTCAAGTTTTTGTGTTAATCAAAATCTGCATAATACATTTAAAATATTCTTTGACCAAGTCAAACATCTTTCCAAGAACACTTTAGCTGATGTACCCACTGTCCAAAAACCTGCGCCTCTGCCTTCAGTCAAGGGGACATGTGCAATTAAAGCTATTTTTTGCAGGTTCTGTCAAATTGGACTGCAATTCACAAAAATTGACATCCGTGACTCTTCATTTTGCTCACTTGAAGTTCATTGTTCTCATTCTTCATTTTCTGGTTCAAATTCCTTCCTCTTCTTTCTTACTCACGTTTTAAAACTCCTCTCTAAACTGTACAACAAGATGCTTAGGAGATCAAAATCAAGAAAGAAGCATAAAGGAGAATCTTCCTCTGCTGCCAATCCTGGTGGTCATTTGGAAGCATGGTTTGATGGTGATATTTGAAGAATGAACACCTTCATTGCAGAGTTCAGTCAGAAGCAGATTGTAATTCCAAAGTTTATCAAATTCAAGTGGCTTGATGAAG
Source organism: Sphenostylis stenocarpa (assembly GCA_963425845.1). Classification (NCBI taxonomy): domain Eukaryota; kingdom Viridiplantae; phylum Streptophyta; class Magnoliopsida; order Fabales; family Fabaceae; genus Sphenostylis; species Sphenostylis stenocarpa. The sequence continues at coordinate 40,726,593 of OY731406.1, forward strand.
AAGGATTTACTGGTTTGAGAAGAAAACTAAAAAGTAAAAAACTAAGAACCTTCATGGAGTTTACTGGGAATATTCAACCTGATTTGTTTCGGGTATTTTACTCCAATTTAACAGTGAATGGTTCAACAATCAGATCTCAGGTGAAGGGAGTTAATATGGAAATTACTCCTTCTGTTTGGAAATAAGTTGCTGATCCCAGGGATACTGGAGTCAAAGTATCCAGAGGGAACATCTCTGAAATACCAGACTTCAACAAAATACAATTTTTCAGGTCTTGCCTTAAAGATCCAAATGATTCAGTAAGAATTTTAAATGCTGGAAAACTTTTACTTGAACATAGACTGCTAGCTTTCATTGTGGCATGGATGCTTACTCCAAGAGGGAGTAATCATGCTATACTTAATGAGGGAGATCTTGCCCTCATGTACTGCATCTCCAATAATATTCGGGTAAATTGGGTTTATGTGATTAAAGATCACATGTTGAAGGCAAAAAGGTTGGCGGATTACAAACTGCCATATGCCATGTTGATTAACAATTTCTTTAGATATTTTGAAGTTGATCTTACAGGAGAAAGCATAGAAACTCCTAAAGCTTCAAATGAAATTGATGACTCCACTTTGAGAAAAATGGGATATATCAAAATTGATGATGAATGGATTTCTAAAGTTGATGCTGGGATGTCTGAAGATCAGGAAGAAGATGAAGAAGAAGATGAGCAAGGTCAAATTCCTTCCTCTCCAGCTGCTGCAGAGGTTCCTGAATCCACTGGTGGGGAGACATCATATGAGAACATGGAGATAATTCCCTACTTGGAACAACCTGACTGTGGGACTCCTCTGTCTCAATTTGAAAGGTCCATGCTTTCTCAAATGGCCACAATGCAGGAAAACCAAAGAAAGCATATGCAGATATTTTCACCAAACTGGAAGATATGTAGCTCAACCAAGGAAATTGGGATGATTGAGTTTTTGGACAAAAAGGGTCCCTTCCTATCTTTTTCTTTATGTCATATTTCTTTTCCTGCTAATTTTTTTTGGACTGTAATATTAACTGATTGTAAACCGGGAACAATCTTTTTAACTTTGCTAAAATATGATGTAGGTTTTAAGTTGAAATTAAGAGAGCCTAGATAGAATCAAACATAATTCTGTGATAATTTTAGCTGATACAAAATAGATTCAATCGATTAAATCAATTAAAAGAAACACTTACATAGGAAATTCACATCAACATAATCGATTAATTTGCGTATTAATCGATTAAAACCTGTATGTCATGTGTTTGTATAAAGTAAAACTAGTTTACATCAGTTAAATCAACTAAATAAGATACTATTCTGATTTTGATGGATCTATTGGTTAAAACTTACTCAATCTAGTTGATATTATCTTAAAACATTTTCCTAATAATCGATTTTACAAAATCCGAACTGAATTAGGCATGATAGATGCATCAAACAGTACTTAGTTTTCAAAACTGGTTGTTTTAATCGATAAAAACAAGCTTTAAATCGATTAAAAGCACTTATACAACATTTTTCTTACTGTTTTAATCGATTAAATGTCGATTTAATCGATTAAATCAACTTATTTTTCAAACTTTCGAATTTCATCACTGTTTTAATCAATTAAAACATTATTTCAATCGATTAAAACCATTACCAAGAACTTTTTAATCGATTTTGTCCTGTTTTTAATCGATTATTACTCTGGAAAGAAAAATTAAAGGCTTTAGTTAATGGTTGTTCTTGTAACATGCTACTAAAGCGTGGTTCCCTTATCTTTACACGTGTTAATTGTATTCATTACAAACGTGTTAATGAAGATAAGTTTGAATCAACTTTGATTGGTCTTTACATGGGTAAGGTATCTTGTCCAAATTTTATTTTACATACCATGCATAGTTTTTTTTTTTGTGTTCCTCTGTTCCCTATTTTTGATGAAGTCAAAAGGGGGAGAAATAATTGCTTTGCTTTATAATTGATTTTCCTTATTTAGGGGGAGCAGCAATATAGGGGGAGAAATGGGAAAATGATTAATTTTTTATTACTCACTAATATTTATATTCAAGAGACTTCTTCTGCAGAGTTATTATTCAAAGAGGTGTTTGTCTTCATTAAATAGGGGGAGACTGAAAGTGATGAAGATCTTATTGAAATATTTTGGCAAAGATCTTGTTGATTTGATGAAGTCAAAAATGAAGTCAAAGGCTACTTTGTGGCAGTCAAAGGTCACTTAGACAAAGGGTAGTGGGATTAGTGAGTTTGCTCATTTTTATCTCTCTGCTGCATGAGATTTCTTCATTTAAAAGATTTTGCAAATGCCTCTAAAAAAATGTTTAAACGATTAAAAGCAAAGTATTTTGTTAAAAGTTTTTTAATTAACTATTTTAACTAATAACATATAAGCTTTATCAACTAAAATGTTCTTAACACTTTTGTAACAGGTTTTTAACTGATTTGTTTTTGAAATAATCAATTGTTTTCATTAAAGGAAGTTTTGAAAACCTTCTGTCAGTATTTTAACTGATATAGTTTCAAAATAATCGATTAAAATCACTTAAAATATTCAGGGAAGTGTTCTGGTAGTATTTTAATCGATATAACTTCGAAATAATCGATTAAAAGAACTTGGAGTATTTTTTAATCGATGTAATACAGCATATGATCGATCAGAATGAGTTTTTGATCGATTAGAATAATTTTAATCGATTAAACTATGATTTAATCGATTAAAACAACTTAAGAGAATTTCTACTAAGCGTTTTAATCGATTAAAATAGATTGTTATCAGTTAAAATCACTTAGAAAAGTTTATAAGAATGTTTTGCAGTATTTTAATCGATTGAAAGACGAAACAATCGATTAAAACAGTTTGGAAGATTTTTTACAAAGAGTTTTAATTGATATAAACGGTGTCGTATAAGTTAAAACACATCTGGAAATTAATCAAGATCATTTTAATAGATTAAAAGAAGTTTTAACAAATTAAAACAAGACTTTTAACAGATTAAAAGATTATTTTAACAGATTAAATAAAACAGCAGTTTTAAAAATCTTCTATATAAACAGAGTTGCTTGAACTTTTTAAAACACCTCTTTTAGCAAATCAATCAAGCAATCATAAGTGCAACTTCCAAGAGAGAATCGCGCTAGTTTTTGTGAAGTTCATTGAAGTTCTTTCTTGAGGCAAAATTGCATTCTTTTCGAGAAGAAACACATACTACTGAACCGCATAAATCTGGTTTGAGCGTTCTAAGTTTCTTTTATTTATTTCTTTACTTTCTTTATCTGTATTGTGGGTGCCTGGAATTGTGGGCACTTGGTTTACGTAGCTAGAATTTGGTGCAGAGGTTGGTCAAGAACTGGAATTTGGTTCTTGGTGAAGGTTTAGGTGCGAGGAACTGGAATTGTGGTTCTTGTGGTAGATTGAGTGTGAGATTAAAGTTGTAATCTGTAAAACGTTCAATCTAGTGGAACCCAGCTGGAATTTGGCTGGAAACTGGACGTAGCCCTGGGATTGGGTGAACCAGTATAAACCTTGGTTGTATTTTTCTAAACCTTTCTCTTCTTGAATTCTGTGACTACATTTATTTTGATTGTTTGTTGTGTGTGATTCAAGAACTGGTCAGATTTCTTAATCTTTGAAATAGATAATCTGTAAATTGCGAAAATCTTTCAAAGATCAATTCACCCCCCCCTCTTGATCTCAGCCTACATTTCTAACACATAAGAACCCTTTTGCGAAAACCTTGCTTTTATTAGAGGATAGTTCAGTTGTTGAGCACCTCGGAAGCAATGAACACATTTTAAAATAAAATGCGAGTCTAAACCATCTTTTCCCGATCGCTCGCATAAACGTTCGAGATGTCCCTAGACGTCGGAATGGACGGCGACGACATGTATCAATTGAGCTTCTTTTTCCTACAATATTTACATGTCCGGGGTAATAGTGTCCTCCTCACTGTCTGACTCAATCCATTCGCCTTCGGCTTTCGGATCTCGTAGAGAGTTTTCAATTACAGACATGACTGTAAGATTATGCTTTGGTTTAGATTTTTTATTAAATATGAAAAAATATGAGAGAGAAAAGAATGAGAAAGAATATGAATATTATGATAAATGCTTCATTGTATTGATGAAAGGAAAATTATTTACAAAGCCCATTTTAATAAAAAACCCTCGTGATCATGGACACCGATCACGAGAGATACATCGGAAGTTTTTATTATTATTTTTTGTTATTATTATTTTTTAACTAAAAGATGTACAAAATGAGGAGCCCTAGTTAGCTGGCCTTCTCTATCCTGCCCTTTACTCTGGTTTCAATAGAGGCTTGTCATCCACCTTTGGAGTAGAGGCGTCAAAGGTGGTCCATCCTGCATGCACTAAATCTTGGACCTTATGTTTTAAGGCCAAGCAATTATCCATGGAATGTCCCAGAGCATCTGAATGATAATCACACTTCTCATCAGGCTTGTACAATTCTGAATATGGTGGATCCATCTTCTTTGGAGGGACGCATGCTAGGAGCTTGGCGTTTAGCAATTTTAATAACAGACTTCCATAAGAGGTTGGGATTGTGTAGACCCCAAATCTTGCCCGACCTCAAAATAAAGAGCAAAAGACTTTCATTCGAAGATGTGCAAGGCCTTAAAGGTCCCTAGGATTGATCAATAGGCTCCATACTAGAATAGGAAGACTTTTTGTACACGAAAAATAAAAAATTCCACCCAAAGGGTCGGGACCGCCATCTCGCTTGGCGAGACCGCCGTCTCATTGTTGGCTATGGGCGAGACCGCCATCTCGCCAATTGCCAAAGGCGAGACCGCTGTCTCGCCACTTTCCTAAGGCGAGACTGCCGTCTCTTTTGGCTGGATGACCATCTCACCACTCGCCAAAGGCGACACCGCCGTCTCGTTTGGCGAGACGACAGTCCCGACCTTGTTAGGCGAGACGGCGGTCCCGACCTGACAAGTGTGAATTCATATAAAAAGGGGACATTCTCCTTGTTTTCAAAAACTTCTACAACTTCTCCTACTGAATACTCCTCAAAATACTCTTCTAGAACCCCTCTAAAGAATTTCCAGAGTCTTAGTGTTCTTAGAAAGCATTCTAAGGTGCTTCGAGAGAAGAGTGAGTTGTGTTGTAGAGCGTGGGGTTTGCCAAAAAGCGCCCTTTTCAAGATTATTTTATAAAAAAAACTTGCTTCAAAGGTTCTTTCACATCCTTTACTTTATTTTATCGCTTTTATTAGTTATCATCTCTGTGCATTAGCTATTAAGGGTCATGTAGTTAATAATTTAAATTTTGCAATGAATAAATAAGGGTAAAAGCGTAGTTTTAATGTTCTTATTTCTTTATAAAAACAGTCCATCATAGGGAACTCGGAAGGGGCATCATGGGGAAGATAATACCTTCCCCACACGTAACTAACTCCCTTACCTAACACTGGTTGTAATGACCAAAGTTGGTTTTTCTTAAAAACTATCGCCTTCTTTTCCTTTTCCAATGCTTTTGGTAAAAATATTGGTGGTGACTCCTCAAACCTTTTCGAAAACCTCGCCTTTAGGTCCAGCTCGGTTATTAGACAACCTAAAGGCGTTGAACCACACTTTAAAAAATGCAAGTCATCAAAACTATCACGTCACTCCGACCGCCTCTTTTGGCGGCGGCGACAGATGGCAACTCCATTGGGGAAACTAGAGAGTTAATCCCATTTATTGATGGACTAGTTTGAGAAATAAAAACTTAAAATTACGCTTTTACCCTTCCTTGCTTTATAACATGCTTTATTGTTTGGCTTTAATAACTGTTGTATGTTTACTTTATGCAATTGTTTGAAATAACAACTGTACACAAACCCTTTCACACAACAGTTCCCCCTATACCCGGGGGCAAGTGGGATAACCTTAGGGAGTGGGTAGCATTGTACGATTTGCCACCGATATGGTCGGAAACCACCACTCAAGGTGATAACCTTCCTCTTTTGGCCCAAAGGCTGACAAGGCCCTAGTGCCATGCATGGTCTAAAGGCTGGGTGAGTGGGGACCCTATAATGGGGGCACCTTAGGGGCCTAGCCTTGATGAGGATATTTAGAACTACCTTGAATATGCACTTTTCTGCAGGATACCCCTACCTCGTGATAAAAACATTGTCTTCTGCATTTGTTTGTTGCATAGCATAATCATATAACAAAAAAAATAAAAAAAAATCTCTCAAAAATCTTTTCATAATAAACACCCTTATCTCGGACAGTCTGCATTTTAGCTAGCCTGGTTTCAGGTTTTTTGTAACCTAAGTAGCCACGCAGTCCGACAGAAGAGATAAGGGATGCTAAAACCATTCTTTTGCAATAAACCACTTTTATCTTTTAGCTAGCCTGGTTTCAGGTTCTTTGTAAGCTAAGTAGCCACGCAGTCCGACATAAGAGATAAAAGGTTATAAAAATCAAATAAATTAAGTAATTATAAATAAAAAATGGGACCATGTTCATAAGCATTGAGCTTATGAACATCCGTATAGGTAGTTTCTCTTCCTTTTGAAAAAAAAAATGAAAAACCCAAACACTATCATGCATCATGTAGCAAATAAAACATGATAATGTTTAGGAAAAACAAACACTTACATGCATACATACATCAACATCATACTCATAGCATGCATCTTTGTTTCTAGAAAAATGGAGGGGTCCGGTAAACAGTTAAAGAAAGTGGACATTCCCCGATATCATGTAGAGAAGATAGAACGATTGTGTACATTGATGCCACTTGAGGTTTGCTCCGATTTTGAAAAATCTTATGGACGGATTCTCGATTGTAGACCCCAAATCTTGTCCAACCTCAAAATAAAAGAAGAAGATCCCCTATTCGAAGATGGACGGAGCCTAAAAAGCCACTAGGAGAGACTATTAGGCCCCATATTAGAGTAGGAAGGTCTTTCTATATAAAAAATAAGGATTTCCACCTTAGGGGTCGAGATCGCCGTCTCGATTTTGGACTTGGTTGAGACCGTCAACTCGTTTGGCGAGACGGCCGTCTCACCATTCAACAGATCGATACCCCCTTCCCGTTTGGCAAGAAGGTCCTCTTGTCATTCGACAAGTCGAGACCGTCGTCCCGATTGGCGAGACGGTCATCTCGCCAATTATGGAAGTCAAGATCGCCATCCCGAATGGCGAGACCACCGTCTCGACCTTGCCAGGCGAGACGATCGTCTCGACCTGACAAGCGCGAATCCCTATAAATAGGGGGCGCTCTCCCCTTCATTTCACACAGTTCTTCCATTCTTCTTTCTGCAATTTCTTAGAATTCTTCTTTTAGAGCCCCTTCGAAGCATTTCCAGAGTTTCTGAGTGTTTTAAGAGAGTTTTTATAGCGAAAAAGCGAGCATTGTAGAGCGAAGGGCTGCCAAAACACACCCTATTTGTTAGAAGAATTAATCAAAGCTTGCTCCAGAGGTTTTTTCACTCTCTCCCTCTCTTTTATTGTCCTTTTTACTTACATTAAACTGTGCAATAGCTACTAGGGCCATGTAGTCATTATTTTTTTAATTCCGCAAATAAAAGGGTAAAAGCGTCATTTCAAAAGTTTATTTATAAAATAACTGGCCCATCATAGGGAACCCGAAAGGGGCGTCGTAGGGGAGCTAATACCTCCCTTACACGTAACTAACTCCCTTACCCAACTCTGGTTTTAACGACCAAAGTTGGTTTTTCTTAAAAAACCAATGCCTTTTTCTTTCCTTTTTCGATGTTTCTAGTAAAAACATCGATGGCGACTCCATAAGAACCCCCTCAAATTTTTTCTTAGGTCAGCCCGGTTATCGGACGATCTAAGAACACCCTTTCGAAAACCTCGCCCTTAGATTCAGCCCGGTTATCGAACAATCTAAAGGCGTTGTAACCTCACCCGTAATTAAACATGAAAAATGGAAAGTTGGAACCATCGTGTCACTCCGACCGCCTCTTTTTGACGGCGGCGACAAATGGCGACTCCACTGGGGAAGCCTAGAGAGTTTATCCCATTTAGTGATGGATCAGTTTAATAAATAAACATAGAAATTTCGCTTTTACCTTACCTTGTATTATAACATGATTTAATTGCTTGGCTTTAATAAATGTTGTTTATTTATTTTACACAATTGTTTGAAATACAAACTGTACATAAACCTTTGCACACAACAGTTCCCTATATACCCGAGGGCAAGTGAGAAATCCATAGGGAGTGGGTGGCAGGTACGGTTTGCCATAGTGAGGGTCATGTGCCCATCGGTATGATCGGAAACCACTACTCATGGTGATAACCTTCCTCTTTTGGCACAAAGACTGACTATGACCTTAGTGCTAAGCATGGTCGGAAGGCTAGAGAGTGGGGACCCTATAATGGGGGCACCTTGGGGGCCTAAGCCTTGGTGAGAATAGTTAGAACTCATCCTTGTTGTCGTTGCCGTCAAAAAAAGAGAAGGCGGTCGGAGCGACGCGATGGTTTCGACCCTTTTGATTTTTGCGTTTTTTATGGGTGGTCACAACGCCTTTAGGGTGTCCGATAACCGGGCTAACCTAGGGGCGAGATTTTCGAAAGGTCGTCCTTGGGTTGTCCGATAACCGGGCTAACCCAAGGACTAATTTTGAGGGGTTCTGTGGAGTCACCATCGATGTTTTTACCGGAAACATTGGAAAAGGGGTTTTAAAAGGCGTTGGTTTTCGAAAACCAACTTTGGTCATTAGAACCAGAGTTGGGTAAGGGAGTTAGTTACGTGTAAAGGAAGTATTAGTTCCTTTACTACGCCCCTTTCGGGTTCCCTATGATAGGCCAGCTATCTAAAAATATTTAAACCGGTGAAAATAACGCTTTTACCCTTTTATTATGCAGAATTTAAATTTATGACTACATGGCCCTAATAGCTATTTGCACAATTTATGTAAAGCGGTAAATAGACAAAGAGGTAGAGAAAACCTTCGTAGCAGGCTTTTCTATTAATTCTTCAAAAGAGGGTGCTTTGCAGCAGCACTCTACACAGCGCTCAAAAACTCTCTTGAAACGCTCAAAAACACTCTCAGAAACGCTCAGAAACTCCGGAAATGCTTCGGAGGGGTTCTAGAGAGAGAAATTCTAGAGAGAAGGAGGAGAAACTGTGTGGTGTCCGGAAATGAGGGGGGGAGAGCCCCTATTTATAGGTTTTCGCGCCTGGCAGTGGCGAGACTGTCGTTCTCGTCTGACAGGGTTGAGACCGCCGTCTCGCCAAACAAGACCGCCGTTTCGTCATGCGCAAGTGGCGAGACCGCCGTCTCGCCAAACGAGACCGCCGTCTCGTACTTCGCAGGTGGCGAGACCGCCGTCTGGGAAAGCGAGACCGCGGTCTCGTCCCAAAGAGGCGAGAAAACTTATTTTTGTGCTAAAAATTCCTCCTATCCTAGTATGGGGCCTAATAGTCTCTCCTAGTGGCTTGTTAGGCTTCGTCCATCTTCGAATAGGAGGTCTTCTTCTCTTTATTTGGAGGCCGGGCAAGATTTGGGGTCTACACTTGCCAACGTACTTTTCTGCAGGAAAACCTACCTCGTGATTAAAATGATTTCTTACGTGTTCGCAGATGACTACATTGTGTGTGCATTTTTTTGTTGCATTTGATTGCATAGCATAACCAAACAACAGAAAAATCACAAAAAAATACATTTTTTTCAATAAACACCCTTATCTCAGACAGTCTGCCTTTTAGCTAGCCTGGCTTCAGGTTCTTTGTAACCTAAGTAGACGCAGTCTGACAGAAGAGATAAAAGGCTATAAAATAGGAATCATAAAAAATCAAATAAAGACCTGAATCAAATAAATGGGACCTTGTTCATAAAAACATCAAATTCATCCATATAGATAGTTCAAAAAAAATATATACATCATGTAGAAATAAAACATGATAAGTAGGAAAAAACAAACACTCACATGCATAGCCATAATAAGCATCATATTCATAAGCATGCATTTTGGTTTCTAGAAAATGGAGGGGACTAGTAGACAATTGAAGAAAGTGGACATTCCCTGGTACCATACTGAGAAGCTAGAACGGTTGTGCATGATAATGCCACCAGAGGTCTACTCCGACTTCGAAAAATCCTATGGACGGATTCTCGAACTGTTGAAGATGTATGTCGATCTCATTTTTATCAGGATACTAGTTCATTTTTGGAACTGTAGTCTGCACTGCTTTGAATTCCCGCAGTTTGATATGGTGCCCACTTTGGAGGAGTATGAACTTATGCTAAAATGACCCAAATCAGCCGGGGTCCATATCCGCCACGGAGCATATACTTCTGCAACACAAGTCGCTGTCATCATCCGATTGCCGTTCTGGCAGACTACCCTGATAAAGAAAGGGAATATTCTGGGTTGGAGAGTCTCAATGTTAGAAGACCATCTGTCCTCTTTGGCTGAAAGGGCAGAATGAGCTTCTTTTAGCAAAACCCTGGCTCTGATCATATTTGGAACAATTTTGTTTCCCTTCCATATCGACACAGTAGACCAAGCTGTCATGGACGCCTTCTTCGCCTGGGACGTGAACTAGAAGAGTCCCCTACCTGCACTTCTTGCCGACACCTTGCTCTCGATAGAATTTTGTCGCCAGAAATAAGGAAAAACACTCTGTTGTTACTCGTCACTACTATTCGTGTGGGGTATCACGCATTTCTACGCCTCTAGTCACATGGGGATGTTCCCCGACCCTTTGAGAAGCTTCTCCAAGATCCCTCTCCACCGACACCTGACCTTAGAATGGAAGGTCGAGTTGGAACAATGGGACGCCAACCAACTATCCTAGGTTTGCCCTTGGTTCCGACCCGATCCAGTCCTCATCAGATGTGGAGATTATCCGAGCGTACCGTTGATAGGGCTCAGGGGTTGTATAGCCTATTCACCGAGAGTAGCTATGAGACAACTCATGAGAACCTTATAAACTGCAATATCCCGAGAGGAGCTCAGAGGACTGTGTTTCTTCGGAGACCCATGCACTGTTGCTAATTCACTGGCTGTGCGAAGAGCATGGGAGAAACCAGTCTTTATGGGAGATAGAGAGCTAGGAAAAGCTCGAGTGGTTGTCTCCAGTGACTATGAGGAATGGAGACAGAAAAGAGGGATGTCGCAACCATCCACCTCACTGGCTACACGTTCAAACAGTGAAGAGCTACAAAATCAAGTTGATGCCTTGACCCAAAGGATAGAAATCATGGGAGCCCAGATAAGGGCCCTTGAGGAAAGAGAGCAAGAATCTATCATCACCGTGGATGGTCTACGAAAGCAATGCAAGAAAAAAGGATAATGAAATCGAACGCCTCAAGGATCAGTGTGCTGATTCCAATGAACAAGTTATCTGAGCATCCAAAGCTGCTAGAACCAGCTCAGATAGCCAAGTTCAGGAGATATCCGCCAAATCAGCACGCCTTGAGGCCGAATCTGCAAAACAAGCTCAGACTATCAAGGACTTGCTACAAGACCTTACTAGGACTCGGTTCAAAATACACCAAGAGCGATAGGGCAACCAGAGGCTTAAAAAAAGTCTCACTGAGCTACGCTGCAAAGAAAGAGATGGGTTAGCTCAGTATGGTCATGTACTACGAGAAAAGTACCGAGCCCTCGCAAAACTCAACGAGTTACAAGCCTTGGTTGTCCATCAAGAGGCGAAGATCAAAGAGGCTCAAAAGTACAATGAAGGTATGAGCCAGGAGGTCCAAAAGCAAACCGAAGCACTCGCTCGTCACATCCAGGAAGCCGAAAGGGAATTACATAGAGATCAAGACCCACCTTTGGGTTTCTTTAGGCTTTTCCATTTCTGTCAGAAGTAGCTTCGTAGTGTGGAATAGGGGAATGTACACTTTCTACGGATAAATGAAATTTTTCTTATTCAACAATTGTCTACTTGCATGCATATCATTCATTCATGTTTAATTTCCCCTCCTTCATTTTTAATAAACAAGATAATAAAAAAGAAGGATTAACTGACACGTCTTCCAAATCAGAAGAATGGAGAGAAAGCCACTCTTAATCAAACTCTCCCCAACGGTCGATCCACCACATGAGGATAATGAGCCTCGGCCGTTGGTTCTCAAAATCAATAAGGAAGAGGGGGCAAGGACACCTGTGCGACTATTTATGCCATGTCCTTTCCCTTACGAATCGAATAAAGTTGTATCATGGAGATATGGGGAATCTTCACCAATAAAGGAGGATATCTCCAATATAGCCAGCATTGGGGGCATGACCAGAAGTGGAAGGATCTACTCCCCCAAGGAGTTACAAGAGGATGCCCCCAAGAATAAAGGGAAAAATAAACAGACCAAAGAAAAAAAAGGAAAAGAATTCCAAGGAGGAGACCGACGAATTACTCTAGTTCATAAGGCAAAGTGAGTATTCCATTATTGACCAGCTCAATCATACACCTGCAAAGATAACTCTATTATCTCTAATGATGAGCTCGGAACCGCATTGAAACGCCCTGATGAAGGTCTTGAGCGAAGCACATGTACCTCACAGTATATCCCAAGAAAAAGTTGAGAAGATTGCCGGTCACATTACGGCAAGCGATCACCTCACCTTCATAGAGGAAGAACTCCCCCTTGAGGGGTCGAGCCATAACAAGCCCTTTCACATTTCTATCAAGTGCAAGGAGTACCTCATTGCTAAAGTTCTTGTGGATAACGGGTAATCCTTGAACGTAATGCCCAAGTGCACACTGGACAAGTTGACTATCCAAGGAACCCGTTTGCGCCCAAGCAGCACTATCGTCCGAGCCTTCGACGGATCCAAACGAGAATTAGTGGGAGAAATCAATCTGCCAATCCAAGTCGGACCCACTATCTTCAACGTCGATTTTCATGTAATGGATATTACTCTGCATATAGTTGTCTCCTCGGCAGGCCTTGGATTCATGATGCTAAGGCAGTACCTTCAACGCTCCACCAGAAAGTAAAGTTTATAGTGGACGACAAACTGGTCACGGTCCAAGCAGAGGATGATATCTTGATCAGTGGACCATCAACCCAACCTTATGTGGATGCGGCTGAAGAGGCCGTTGAAACATCTTTTCAAGCGCTTGAAATTGCCAGTGTAGAGAGACTTCCCAATAATAAAAAGGTAGCCCGCATGATGATGAAGCATGGTTACCATCCTGGCCAAGGACTGGGGGCAGATTCCCAAGGGATGAGGGAACCCCCAGAATTCAAGGATAACCCCTTTAAGTATGGCCTAGGATATGACCCTACAAAGGGCTGAGCAGAAAGAAGAAAAGGGAAGTCTCCCCTCCGCACACTCAAGCAATATTCCGAAGCGGAGGGATGTAAGCGTCAAGAGCTACCCTAGTCATTAGGAGATCTTTTTCTTTGCTTAAGGGATGTAAACCCAGTGATTGTTAGAGATTATCCCCCGGGGCTAGCCCGACCCCCGGGCATATTTTGGGAACATATTCCCTTATTAATTAATAAAGAATACATTTCTTACTATCTGCTTCTCTTCTTGCTACTTCATGTCTAGACCTCATAATAACCTTGTCTAAACAAACAAAGGAGAAAGGAAGAATAAAAGCGTGTCTAAAATAATCAAAATGTACCATTGCCATAATAATCAAGCTGATTGATTAGAAGCGTGAAATAAGGTTTTACCTCACCATAAATAAAACCGTGTTTCACCAATATTGTGTAAAAATAACAAGAAAAGAGAAAAGGAAAAAGCCCATAAAAGCCAAAGGCCAAAAGAAAAGGGCAAAATACTTTGTAGGAAACCCACTAAGGGGGCTACGCAAAAGATAGGGTCAACCTGTTAGGACACCCGAAAAAAAATAAAGGGTAGCCTAGGTAAAAGTTAGGGTTACAAAATAAGGTCCCCTAGGATTTCCTAAACAAAAAAGAAAAAAGGAAGGAACCTAGACAAAAGATAGGACCCAAAACGCAATATCCTAGTTCGAAAACCCAAAGGGTGGTCTAGGGAAGTCAATCAGCCATAAAAACAATGGAAATAGGCTAAGGCGCAAGTCCACAAAGAAAAACGCTTACTTAGACAAAAGCTTAAACACTTAGGCCCAACCTTAGCCAGCCTTTCTTACAAAATCTTTTCTGAATAAAATCAATCGTCTAAACACAAGCCGTTGAATTTATCCTCTACTTCTTTTCTCTTGACCCTCATAACATTATTCTAACAATTAGTTTGGGAATTGAAAGTGATGAATATCTCATTGAAATATTTTGGCAAAGATCTCATTTATTTGATGAAGTCAAAGATGAAGTCAAAAGCAACTTTGTAGTGGACAAAAGTCACTAAGATAAAAGAGTAGAAGAATTAGTGTGTCTTCAGCTATGCTTAGGTATAATCATTTTATCTTTTCTGCTGCATGAGGTTTCTTCACTTAAAAGATTTTGCAAAATGCCTCTAAAAATGTTTTAAACAATTAAAAACAAAGTATTTTGACAAAATCTTTCTTAAACAAGTTTTTAACTGATACAGTTTTGAAATAAACGATTAAAATCACTTAGAATGTTTAGAGAAGTGTTTTTACAGTATTTTAATCGATACAACTTGATTTTAATCGATTAAAACCACTTGGAGTTCAGGATGATCGATCAGAATACAATTATGACCGATCAGAATCAGATATGATCGATCAGAATTGAATTATGACCGATCAGAATCAGTTATGATCGATCAGAATTGAGTTATGACCGATCAGAACTTTTTCAATCGATTAAATCTCGTTTTAATCGATTAAAACAACTTAGAAAATTTCTACACAGCGTTTTAATCGATTAAAACTTATTTTTATCAGTTAAAATAACTTGGAAGGTTTTACAAGAAAGTTTTGCAGTATTTCAATCGATTGAATTGCGGAACAATCGATTAAATCAACTTAGAAGATTTTTTGTAAAGTGTTTTAATTGATATAAACGTTGTCGTATCAGTTAAAACAAATCTGTTAAAGAATCAAGAACGTATTAATGGATTAAAAGAAGTTTTAACAGATTAAAACTGCACTTTTAACAGATTAAAAGAATCTTTTAACAGATTAATTAAACCAGCAGTTTTTGAAAATCTTCTATAAAAACAGAGTTGCTTGAACTTTTTAAATATACATTTGAACATCAATCTTAAGCAATCAAGCAAGCAAACTTTAGCATCTTTTCAAGAAAGATTCGCATCAGTTTTTGAGAAGTTCTTTGAAAATCTTTCTTGAGGCAACTTGATTTTTCCTGAAGAAGAAACACTTACTGCAGAATTGCATAAACTGGTTTGAGCATTCTAGTTTCTTCTTTTTCATTTCTTTACATTCTTTTTGTATTGTTTGGTGCCTGAAATTTGGGCACTGGTTTCTCTGCAGCTGGAATTTGGTTGTAGAGGTTGTCAAGAACTGGAATTTGGTTCTTGGTAAAAGGTTAGGTGTTGGTGCCTGGAATTTGGGCACTGGTTTCTCTACAGCTGGAATTTGGTTGTAGAGGTTATCAAGAACTGGAATTTGGTTCTGAAAGAATTAATGGTTGAGTTCAAGAGGGGGGGTGAATTGAACTTTAAAACTTTTTCGCAAAACTTACTTTCTTTTGGAAGAATGAGTTATCTTTATTCAATCTTTGCAAAGGTAATTTGGTTTAAACACAGCAAGTTTATAGACAGAAAATAAAAGAGATGAAAGAAGAAATTTAACACACAAATTTATACTTGGTTCACTCTAATCTAGAGCTACATCCAGTTCTTGACAAACCTGTCAAGTTCCACTAATACCAAGTGAAAATTACAACCAATAGATACTCACCA
>OY731406.1:40742472-40784525 GCA_963425845.1 Sphenostylis stenocarpa
CAAAGTTAAAGTCATTTCAAATAACCTGGAATTTGGAATTTGGTTCTTGGTGAGAGGTTAAGTGCAGAACTGGAATTTGGTTCTTGTGGTAGATTAAGTGTAAGATTGTAAATCTGTAAAACATTTGATCTAGTGGAACCCAGCTGGAATTTGGTCGGAGACTGGACGTAGCCCTGGTATTGGGTGAACCAGTATAAAACACCGGTGATATCTTTCTTAACCTTTCTCTATTTTAATTCTGTCACTGCATTTATATTGATTGATTGCTTTGTGATTTAAGAACAGATCTGAAATCTTATTTTTACGAATAGATAATCTGTTAATTGCAAAAAACTTTCAAAGATCAATTCACCCCCCCTCTTGATCTAAAATACTTTTCTAACAATTGGCATCAGAGCGAGGTGCTTGAAAGTTATTCAAGTTCTTCGATCCATGGCTGAAAACAGATTACCGTTTTCTGAGGGAGCTTCTATTAATAGACCTCCACTATTTTGTGGAACAGATTATCCTTTTTGGAAAATTAGGATGAAGATCTTTATTGAATCCATTGATAGAAATGTGTGGGATGTAATTTCTAATGGCCCTTTAATTACAGAAAAAGAATGGTCCAGTCTAGATGATGAGGAAAAGAAAAAAGTTCAAAATGATTGCACTGCTAAAAATATTATTACTTCTGCACTTAACATGGATGAGTTTTTCAGGGTATCCCAATGCAAATCTGCCAAGGAGATGTGGGATGTTCTTGAGGTTACTCATGAAGGGACAGCAGATGTAAAAAGAGCCTATGTAGCATGGGATGACAATGACACTTCGTCAACAGACAATTCTGATAATGAAGAAGCCAACCTGTGTCTATTGGCAAATCAAAATCTTCAGTCCAGCAGTGTAAGTTCTAATTCTTCTTCAAACTTAGTGGATCATAATTCATTACAAGAAGCATTTAATGAAATGCATGAAGAGGCTAAGAAACTACAAAAAGAAAATAATAGGCTAAAAGGATTGAATAATTGGCTAGTAAATAAAGTAGACTCTCTTGAAAAGAGAATTCTTGAAGATGAAACTGATTGTGATTTCTTAAAATTAATTCATGATAATTCTGATTGTGCATGTAATAAACCTTGTAATAATTGTTCAGAATTACAAAAGAAAATTGATTTTTTATCACAAACCGTTTCAAGATTTACACAAGGTCAAGCTAATCTTGACGTTTTACTTGGGTCACAAAAACTAATTTTTGACAAATCTGAATAGGATTTAAATCTAGCATGAAATTCAGAAAAACAAATGTAAATAGGAAATCATACTCGTGATTAAATGTTTTTACCTGCATGAAAAGAGGTCATTCAGTAAAATACTGTAGAATTAAAAAGTATGATATTCCTAAAGGAAGAATGAAATGGATTCCAAAGTTAAAGTCATTTCAAATAACCTGGAATTTGGAATTTGGTTCTTGGTGAGAGGTTAAGTGCAGGAACTGGAATTTGGTTCTTGTGGTAGATTAAGTGTAAGATTGTAAATCTGTAAAACATTTGATCTAGTGGAACCCAGCTGGAATTTGGCTGAAGACTGGACGTAGCCCTGGTATTGGGTGAACCAGTATAAAACATCGGTGATATCTTTCTTAACCTTTCACTATTTTAATTCTGTCACTGCATTTATATTGATTGATTGCTTTGTGATTTAAGAACAGATCTGAAATCTTATTTTTACAAATAGATAATCTGTTAATTGCGAAAAACTTTCAAAGATCAATTCACCCCCCATCTTGATCTAAAACTACTTTTCTAACAATTGGCATAAGAGCGAGGTGCTTGAAAGTTATTCAAGTTCTTCGATCCATGGATGAAAACAGATTACTGTTTTCTGAGGGAGCTTCTATAAATAGACCTCAATTATTTTGTGGAACAGATTATCCTTTTTGGAAAATTAGGATGAAGATCTTTATTGAATCCATTGATAGAAATGTGTGGGATGTAATTTCTAATGGCCTTTTAATTACAGAAAAAGAATGGTCCAATCTAAATGATGAGGAAAAGAAAAAAGTTCAAAATGATTGCACTGCTAAAAATATTATTACTTCTGCACTTAACATGGATGATTTTTTCAGGGTATCCCAATGCAAATCTGCCAAGGAGATGTGGGATGTTCTTGAGGTTACTCATGAAGGGACAACAGATGTAAAAAGAGCCTATGTAGCATGGGATGACAATGACACTTCGTCAACAGACAATTCTGATAATGAAGAAGCCAACCTGTGTCTAATGGCAAATCAAAATCTTCAATCCAGCAGTGTAAGTTCTAATTCTTCTTCAAACTTAGTGGATCATAATTCATTACAAGAAGCATTTAATGAAATGCATGAAGAGGCTAAGAAACTACAAAAAGAAAATAATAGGCTAAAAGGATTGAATAATTGGCTAGTAAATAAAGTAGACTCTCTTGAAAAGAGAATTCTTGAAGATGAAACTGATTGTGATTTCTTAAAATTAATTCATGATAATTCTGATTGTGCATGTAATAAACCCTGTAATAATTGTTCAGAATTACAAAAGAAAATTGATTTTTTATCACAAACCGTTTCAAGATTTACACAAGGTCAAGCTAATCTTGACATTTTACTTGGGTCACAAAAACTAATTTTTGACAAATCTGGAATAGGATTTAAATCTAGCATGAAATTCAGAAAAACAAATGTAAATAGGAAATCATACTCTGTGATTAAATGTTTTTACTGCATGAAAAGAGGTCATTCAGTAAAATACTGTAGAATTAAAAAGTATGCTATTCCTAAAGGAAGAATGAAATGGATTCCAAAGTTAAAGTCATTTCAAATAACCTGGAATTTGGAATTTGGTTCTTGGTGAGAGGTTAAGTGCAGGAACTGGAATTTGGTTCTTGTGGTAGATTAAGTGTAAGATTGTAAATCTGTAAAACATTTGATCTAGTGGAACCCAGCTGGAATTTGGCTGAAAACTGGACGTAGCCCTGGTATTGGGTGAACCAGTATAAAACACCGGTGATATCTTTCTTAACCTTTCTCTATTTTAATTCTGTCGCTGCATTTATATTGATTGATTGCTTTGTGATTTAAGAATAGATCTGAAATCTTATTTTTACAAATAGATAATCTGTTAATTGCGAAAAACTTTCAAAGATCAATTCACCCCCCCCCCCTCTTGATCTAAAACTACTTTTCTAACAGGAATATGGAGGCATATAATCAACAGGAGGATTGAAATCCCTAAAGCGAAGAAAAAGGGCACCAATGTGGCAAAATGTGCTCTCCAAAAAAATAGAGAGAATAGAAAGTCATTCTTCGGTCACATTAAGTCCGGAACGGTACAACCAAGTACAGTAGAAAAGCAAAGATCAGAGGGCTCCTATCTCTACAAGACACATCAGTTAATCCTTCTGAAAACACTAACGAAAATAGCATTATAGGACATTAAACATGAAAACATTGCATGCATAAATTGTTTTCGAACAAGGTCCTATTTTTCCTCAAAAAAAAATTCTCTTAAAAATCGAAACCGCCGTCTCGACTTCACAGACCGTCGTCTCGACCCACGCAATATCGAGACCGCCTTCCCAAAAGTCGAGACCGTCGTCTCGCTATTAGGCAGAAACGAGACCGCCTTCTTGCATGGCGAGAAGGCCGTCTCGCCATAAATTAAAAGTGAGACCGCCGTCTCGAAGTTCCAAATGACGGTCCTGTTAGAAAAAGAGGCTGAGATCAAGAGGGGGGGTGAATTGATCTTTGAAAGATTTTCTTTATTTAACAGATTTTCTATTTCAAAAATTAAGATTTCAGATCTGTTCATGAATCACACAGCAAGCAATCAAAAAATAAATGCAACAACAGAATTAAAGAAAAGAAAGGTTTAGAAAGATATCACCAAGTTTTATACTGGTTCACCCAATCCCAGGGCTACGTCCAGTCTCCAGCCAAATTCCAGCTGGGTTCCACTAGATTGAATGTTTTACAGATTACAACCTTAACCTTACACTCAATCTACCACAAGAACCACAATTCCAGTTCCTGCACCTAACCTTTCACCAAGAACCAAATTCCAGTTCTTCGACAACCTCTACAACCAAATTCCAATCTGCAGAGAAACCAAGTGCCCACAATTCCAGGCACCAACAATACAGAAAAGAATGTAAAGAAACAAACAGAAGAAACTAAAATGCTCAAACCAGTTTTATGCAATTCTGCAATAAGTGTTTCTTCTCCAAAGAAATGCAATTTTGCCTCAAGAAAGAACTTTGATGAACTTCACAAAAACAAGCGTGATTCTTTCTTGAAAGTAGTGATTTTGATTGCTTGATTGATTGCAAAAAGATGTGTATCAGATCTATATTAAAATGATCAATCAGCTCCGTTTATATAGAAGATTTTCAAAACTGCTGGTTTAATTAATCTGTTAAAATAATCTTTTAATCTGTTAAAAGCCTTGTTTTAATCTGTTAAAACTTCTTTAATCCATTAAAACATTCTTGATTATTTTCCAGATTTGTTTTAACTGATACGACAACGTTTATATCAATTAAAACTCTTTGTTAAAAATCTTCTAATTTGTTTTAATCGATTGTTTCGTCTTTCAATCGATTAAAATACTGCAAGATATTCTTATAAACTTTTTCAAGTGATTTTAACTGATAAAAGATCGTATTAATCGATTAAAATGCGTAGTATAAATTTTCTTAAGTTGATTTAATCGATTGAAACGTAATTTAATCGATTGAAATAATTCTGATCGGTCATAACTAAATTCTGATCAATCATATTTGATTCTGATCGGTCATAATCGCATTCTGATTGGTCATACAGTATACCAAATGAAATTAATCGATTAAAATGAAGTTATATCGATTAAAATACTGCCAAAACACTTCTCTGAACATTTTAAGTGATTTTAATCGGTTATTTCGAAACTATATCAGTTAAAAACTTGTTTATAAAAATGTGAAGAACATTTTAGTTGATAAAACATATATGCTATTAGTTAAAATAGTTAATTCAAAAGCTTTTATCAAAATACTTTGTTTTTAACTGTTTAAATGTTTTTAGAAGCATTTTGCAAAATCTTTTAAGTGAAGAAACCTCATGCAGTAGAAAAGATAAAAATGATTATACCTAAGCAGAGCTGCAAACACATTAATCCCTCTACTCTTTTATCTAAGTGACTTTTGACTGCCACAAAGTTGCCTTTGACTTCATTCTTGACTTCATAAAATCAACAAGATCTTTGCCAGAGTATTTCAATAAGATCTTCACCACTTTTAGGTCCCGGATCCCGCAAATTCAAGACGGCGGTCCCGAAATCCCAGACGGCGGTCCCGATTTGCAGCGAGAAGTCTATAAATAGGGGCCTTGGGGTGGGTGTTTCTAAGAATCCTTTCCTGCATTGCCACATACATTGCCTCCATATTTGAGCACTCTCTCATCAAGATGCATAGAGGCGAATCTTCCAGAAAGAGGGGAAGGGGCTTTGGCCCAAGTGCTTCTGCGGTCCCAATCCTGCTAGACCCGACCGGACTCTCACCCCAGCATCAGGCCCATCTAGAGCATATCCAGGGTTATGCATGGCATCCCATGCTGAACATGGTTTTCGGCATCCTCGCCGAGTTCGGATGGGAGGATGACGTCCGGGCGTACTTCGACAACATCGGGTGGGGCTTCCTCCTCCAATCTCCCCCCACCCGCATCTACCCGTAGGCAGTGATGGAGTTCCTTGCCTCCATCGAGCTCCCCACGATGATACCGGGTCTCCCGCCGGTCAAGATGGTGTCTTATTATATGAACGGGTCGTACCAGACGACGACACTAGACGAGTTCAATGTCTCCATTGGCTTCGTCCGACTCGAAGACATCCTGACCCCGGAGTACCAAGGGGCCATCTGCGAGCGACCTCCTACCCTCACGACCAGTGAGATGTGGGAGAATCTCACCGAGATGCGCATCTTGCCATCCCTGCTGAAAGGGTCCGCACTCACTCCCGCTCTCCACATCTGCCATAAGCTGCTGGCAGGAACTCTCCATGAGCGGAAGGAGAGCTAGGGGAAGGTCACCTATCCGGACCTCTTCGCCCTCCACTACATGAGCCAAGGGCGCCGGTGCAATCCCGACTACTTCTTCGTGAAGGCCCTTGAGGATTTTGGGTGTTGTCCTGTGGGAGCCATCCTCATGGGTCCCCTCATCACCCCACTAGCAGAAAAATGGGGGTGCAGTGGCAGAGAGAGTATCTCCTCCGATCTTCGACCAGAGTCTATCAACGGGTCCGTGCTTGTCAGCATGGGGATGCTGACCTATCAAGGATCCCCGTTGTCCCTCCACCCCTCGCTAGCCATGACCCTAGACCTCCAAGACCTGGTGGCGATGCAAGACCTCCCGACACCCCCAGAGTTCCAGCAACAACAACAACAACAGCAACAACAATAGCAACAGTATGGGGACGACTTTGCTGGCATCAACCACAACATCTACAGCTTGCGCCAGCAATTCGACCAAATGTCCCTAGGGCAGGATGTCTTCGAGACGCAAATGGAGACCTTCGGCCAGATACAGGAGGGGATGAGACAAGACCTGACACTGCTCCGACAAGAACATCTCGGCTCAGTCCAAAGTCAGGCAGAGTTTCAGAGACATGTATCGACAGTTCCCTCCTCCCGGATCGTCTCCCGACTCGAGCCCGCCATCTTAGGGATAATACCCCAAAATAAATGTTGTAATCAAATTTTATCATAAATAAAATTTCTTTCATTCATTTTTACTCTCTTTCCGAAAAAAGTCAGCGTAATGAAAAGAAACTAAAAAGTGAAAAGACTTACGCTTAGTTCCGAAAAAGCCAAAATCCAAAATCGTGAGAAAAAAGATAAAGACCGCGAAAAAAGGCAGGATTAAAAACCAAAACAAAAGCCAAGACAGATTGTCAAGTCAACCACATTGACCAAGAATTTTTCGACGACCAGCAAAGTCGAACTACAAAACAATAATACCCGACAACCAACAAGTTGGATGACCACCGAAAGAGTCGAAATAATCCTCGACAAAAATCGAATGACTACTCTGGAAAAGTCAAAAACAAATATTAGAAAGCAAGAGAACACACCTGATCAGTGCATGATCAGAATCAGTAAGCCGCCACCATAGCCAAAGGGTTAGCTACCGCATCAAAGGAGCATCCTAAGGTTTCTCACTCGGTGCATGAGCTAGAGCAGTAAGCCGCCACCACCAGCAGTCCTACAAAGTGGACTCAATACTAGATGGGGGTGTGTACTCATCAGGCCTTACAAAAGGGGGCTTACCAGAAGGGGGTTCATACTCGTCAAACCAGATGGGGGTTCGTACTCATCAACCGAAGGGGTCAGCTACCGTGAAAGGAGCATTCCGGAGGCATACACTTTTTCCCCAGAGGATCAGCCACCGCAAGACGGAGCATCCAAAGGACAATCGGGCAAGAGGGTTAACTCCTTCACCCTCCAACCGATCTTCTTGGCACAATAGGCCAACAGTCGGCTAGTCAGGTAAAGGGGGCGGCAACTGTAGACCCCAAATCTTGCCCGACCTCAAAATAAAAGCAGAAGACCCCCTATTCGAAGATGGACGGACCCTAAAAATCCACTAGGAGATACTATTAGGCCCCATATTAAAGTAGGAAGGTTTTTTTGTATAAAAAATAAGGATTTCCACCTTAGGGGTCGAGACTGCTGTTTTGCTTATCGGGACCGCCATCTCAATTAAGGACTTGGCTGAGACCGTCGCCTCGTTTGGCGAGACGGCCGTCTCGCAATTCACGAGATCGAGACCCCCTTCCCGTTTGGCAAGAAGGCCCTCTCGTCATTCGGCAAGTCGAGACTGCCGTCCCGATTGGCGGACGACCGTCTCGCCAATTTTGGAAGTCGAGATCGCCGTCCCGAATGGTGAGACCGCCGTCTCGACCTGATAGGCGTGAATCCCTATAAATAGGGGGCGCTCTCCCCTTCATTTCACACAGTTCTTCCATTCTTCTTTCTGCAATTTCTTATAATTCTTCTTTTAGAGCCCCTCCGAAGCATTTCTGAAGTTTTTGAGTGTTTTAAGAGAGTTTTTATAGCGAAAAAGTGGCATTGTAGAGCGAAGGGCTGCCAAAACGCACCCTATTTTTTAGAAGAATTAATCAAAGCTTGCTCCAGAGGTTTCTTCACTCTCTCCCTTTCTTTTATTGTCCTTTTTACTTACATTAAACTGTGCAATAGCTACTAGGGCCATGTAGTCATTATTTTTTTTAATTTCGCAAATAAAATGGTAAAAGCGTCATTTCAAAAGTTTATTTATAAAATAATTGGCCTATCATAGGGAACCCGAAAGGGGCGTCGTAGGGGAGCTAATAACTCCCTTACACGTAACTAACTCCCTTATTCAACTCTGGTTTTAACAACCAAAGTTGGTTTTTCTTAAAAACCCAACGCCTTTTTCTTTCCTTTTTCGATGTTTCTGGTAAAAACATCGGTGGCGACTCCATAAGAACCCCCTCAAATTTGTTCTTAGGTCAGCTCGGTTATCAAACGATCTAAGAACACCCTTTCGAAAACCTCGGCTTAGGTTCAGCCCGGTTATCGGACAACCTAAAGGCATTGTAACATCACCCATAATTAAACGCGAAAAATGGAAAGTCGAAACCATCACATCGCTCCGACCGCCTCTTTTTTATGGCAGCGACATCGATCTATTGAAGATCTGTGTTGACCCCATCTTCATCAGGGTTTTGGTCCATTTTTGGAACTCCAGTCTACACTGCTTCGAATTTCCGCAATTTGATCTGGTACCAACTTTGGAGGAATATGAAATAATGTTGAGATGGCCCAAATCAGCCGGGGTCCATTATAACCAGAGTTGGGTAAGGGAGTTAGTTACGTGTAGGGAAGGTATTAGCTTCCCTACGATGCCCCTTTCGGGTTCCCTATGATGGACTGCTTATTTTATAAATCAAGAACTCTAAAATTATGCTTTTACCCTTATTTATTCATTTGCAAAATTTAAATAGTTGACTACATGGCCCTAATAGCTAATGCACAGATAGATGTAATAAGAAAGCGGTAAAATAAGATAGGAAATGTAGGAACCTTCGAAGCAAGCTTTGTATTAATGTTCTTGGAAAAGAAAGGTGTTTTTTGGCAACCTCCACGCTCTACAATATTGATCGCTCTTTCTCACAACACTACAAGACACTTACTAAGAACACTAAGAAACTCTAGAAATGCTTCAGAGGGATCCTAGGAAAATAATTTGAAGAAAGTGAAGAAGGGAAAGTTGCTCCGTGTTGTGAAAAGGGTGAGGACACCCCCCCCGTTTTATAGACATTCGCGCTTGTCAGGTCGGGACCACCGTCTCGCCAAACGGGATGGCAGTCTCGCCTTCAGCAAGTGGCGAGACGATGATCTTGCCAAACGAGACGAAGGTCTCGCCATTGGCGATTGGCGAGACAACGGTCTCGCCAAAGGAGACGGTGGTCTCGCCATTGGCAAATGGCGAGAAGACGGTCTCGCCAAAGGAGACGGCGGTCTCACCAAACGAGACAGCGGTCTCGGCCCTTTAGGTGGAATTTCTTATTTTTCTTATACAAAAATCCTTCCTATTCTAATATGGGGCCTATTGATCTATCCTAGGGACCTTTTAGGCCTTGCCCATCTTCGAATTCGAAGTCTTCTGCTCTTTATTTTGAGGTCGGGCAAGATTTGGGGTCTACAACTTCCCCCCTTCACCTGACTAGCCGACTATTAGCCAGTTATGCCAAAAAGATTGGTTGAAGGGTGAAGGAGTTAACCGTCTTGCCCAGTTGTCCTTCGGATGCACCTTCTTGCAGTAGCTGTCCCTCCAGACGAAAAATGTGTGTGTGTGCCTTCGGGATGCTCCTTCATGCGGTAGCCGACCCCTTTGGACGAACAAAGCGTGAACCTCCGGGATGCTCCTTCTTACGGTAGCCGACCCCTTTGGTTGACTTGTGGTAGAACCTTAGGATGCTCCTTCTTGCGGTAGCCAACCCCTCGGTTGATGAGCATGAACCCCCATCTGGTTGCTTGTAGCTTTGGGATTCTTCTTCTTGTCGACCCCTCAACTGACAAGTGGTAGAACCTCAGGATGCTCCTTCTTGCGGTAGCTGACCCCTCGGTTGATGAGTATGAACCCCCATCCGGTTGGTGCAGTCACTTTGTAGGACTGGATGAGTATGAACCCCTCATCTGGCTGGTAGAGTTTGCAGTCCACCATTGTAGGACTGGATGAGTATGAACCCCTCATTTGGCTGGTAGAGTTTGTAGTCCACCATTGTAGGACTGGATGAGTATAAAACCCTCATCTGGCTGGTAGAGTTTGCAGTCCACCATTGTAGGACTAGATAAGTATTGTAGACCCCAAATCTTGCTCGGCCTCAAAATAAGGGCAGAAGACTTCTGATTCGAAGATGGGCAAGGCCTAAAAGGTCCTTAGGATAGATAAATAGGCCCCATTTTAGAGTAGGAATGTTTTTTGTACGGGAAAAATAAGAAATTCCACCTAAAAGGCTGAGATCGCCATCTCATTTGGTGACACCGCCGTCTCGCCATTGGCTAAGGGCGAGACCGCCGTCTCGCCAATCGCCAATGGCGACACCGCCGTCTCATTTGGCGAGACACTATCTCGCCACTTGCCAAAGGTGAGACCGCCGTCCCGTTTGGCGAGACGACGGTCCCGACCTTTTCAGGCGAGACGGCGGTCCTGACCTGACAGGTGCGAATTTCTATAAAAGGGGGGCTGTCCTCACCCTTTTCACAACACAGAGCAACTTTCCCTTATACAATTTCTCCAAATTCTTCTCCTAGGATCCCTCTTAAGCATTTCTGCAGTTTCTCAGTGTTCTTAGTAAGCGTCCTGTGTTAGAATTGTGCAGCATAATGTTTGCGTTTACGGACAAAAACCAAGAGGGGGGGTGAATTGGTTTCTTAAACAAAAAATTAGGGTTTTAAAATTTTCCCCAAATTTCACCGATTTAAATGCTGTGTAAAGTAAATGGATAAGGGAAAGCAGATTACACAGTTGATTTATACTGGTTCGGATAAAAAAACCCTACGTCCAGCTGCTAATCACTCAAAAAGAGGATTAATGTTGTCACTATAATCACAGTTTATAAACAGATTACAAATTGAAAAGATAAGGAATAGAAAACACCTCTCTTGAGTCACACAAGAGATGAACACCTCCTTTGAATCCACAAAGGATGAAGAACAGTTTTTCCTAGAGACAGCACAGCACACAATCCACCAAGAAACCCACTCAGTGATTCTTATCACTTCTAGCCCACACTAGGTTTTCAAAAACCCCTTTTTCTTCCCTACAAAAAGTTCTCTAGCAGTCACAATTCTTAAATTATGTATGAAAAAGGTTTGTTAATTTGAAGAGAGCCTTAGAGAACCTTAAGTAGAGAGAATAGGGTCTGGGAATTGGGGATTTTCGAAAATAGAAGAATTGGGAATAGGGTTTTCGAAACTTGGTCCAAATTTTAATTTCAAAACACATAACAGACACAAATAATCGATTATCTTGAGCCATTTTCGCAGGGGAACAAAACTGGACCAGGATAATCGATTATCTGGCCAAATAATCGATTATTTGCATATGATAATCGATTATCCTGAGTGATAATCGATTATCATAGAGAGGTTTTCCTGGAAATGATTTTCTTGTTGTAATAATCGATTATCCAGGGTGATAATCGATTATCACAGTGTAATTTTGATAAAAATGAGTTTTTAGAGCTTTTAAAGGATGGTCTATGTGCTGGCTTTCTTGGACTCTAATATTACAGACTCAAAAACATAAAAACAAAGTTATTACATAAGATTACAAGTCTTCAAATTTCTAATTCCTTTATTCTTGAATCATCATCAAAATCTACAAGCTTCATATCCTTGTATGTTCAACAATATCCCCCTTTTTGATGATGATCAAAATTTCCTTTAAAGCCCTTTGTAATAACCTGTTTTATATGTCACAGCTAACAAAAATATTAAACATACCAGACAACATTAAAATTATTAAACATAAGAGGCTTTAAATAGTTTCTCCCCCTATTTTGATTATGATAAAAAATGAAAGCTCCCCCTCAATAAGTGGATAATATAGAAAATAGCTCCCCCTCAATCAAAGCAATAAAAATTTTATTCCATAAAGTAAATTAATTACAAACAAGAGATATGTTGAAGAGATTAAAACTTTTCACTTTCATCACTGTTAAACTGGGCATCAAATATTTCCTCTAAATTACATACTCTATCATCTACATCTGAAATACGTCGAATAATTTCCTGATGCCGTTCTTGAGAGATAGAGAAAAACTCTTGCATTCTTTGATTCATATCAAACAACATATCTTCCATAGACGGGCGGGATGTAGGATGAGCAGATGACGTCCTAGCAGTATGAATGTTTTCAGCAAGCATGTCAGCAGCAAGCATGTCCTCATCATCAGAATCTTAAGCCACGTTGGCCATGTGAGGAGCATCATCTTTATAAACGTAAATTCCATTTATGTTCACCGTCTGTAGTTGAGTGAGCATGCCGTCTAGCATTCTATTTGAATTTAGGGTCCAGGCCCGTTGTTCTCCTTCAACATTTACGCCCTTGTATTCAAGAATTCTGGATATGAGAAGAGCGTAAGGAATCTTGAATGTTGAGTGATGTTTCGCCTTGAGCATTGTTAATGTAACTAAGCTTGGCCAATCAATGGGCTCATTATTCATGATGGCATGAATAATGCGAAGGTCAGCAGAAGAACATTGGGCATGGTTGGTTGCCCATGGACACAAAATCCATACAAGTAAGATGCAACAAAAGGCGTTCTTCTTTCTTTAAAGGACCAACCAAAAGTTGGCGGCCAATTTCCATAGAGGGGTTGCGGAGAAAGGAGCGGTATGCCATAATTCTATTAAAATCTTCTAAGTCTGCAAGAACATTTGTAGCATCCTCCCTTAAAGGAAAATGAGCAACATTTTCCCAAATATCATCATCAAGGATGATGGTCACCCATGACTCTAGAGATGGCAAAGTGATCTCTATATTTAAAGCGTGAATAGAAGACCCTAACTAAATCTGGATAGTAAGTACCTTGCATTTCTATGAATGAAAGGACACCTTGCTGCTCAAGGAGATTGGGGAAGTTGAAACCCTTATTGATGAATTGATCACCAATAATATATTTGGGAGTGATAATACCCATTTCTTTCCAGAAAGTCAGTGTTAGAAAAGGAGGCTGAGATCAAGAGGGGGGTGAATTGATCTTTAAAAGATTTTCACAATTTACAGATTATCTATTTCAAAGATTAAGAGTTCTGACCAATTCTTGAATCAAACAAAACAAACAATCAAAATAAAGGCAACAGCAGAATTAAAGAGAGAAAGGTTTAGAGAGATACAACCAAGATTTATACTGGTTCACCCAATCCCAGGGCTACGTCCAGTTCTCAACCAAATTCCAGCTGAGTTCCACTAGATTGAATGTTTTACAATTAGAAATTCCAATCACACACCCAATCTACCACAAGAACTAAAATTCCAGTCCTTGCACCTAAACCTTCACCAAGAACCAACTTCCAGTTCTTGAACTACCCTACAGCCAAATTCGAGCCATAGAAACCAGTGCCCACACTTCCATACACTCACAATACAGTAATGAAATTTAAAAGAAACAAAGAGAAGAAACTAGAACACTCAAACCTGGATTATGCAGCTCAGCAGAATGAGTTTCTTCACAAAAGAAATGCAGAAATTGGCTCAAGAATGAACTTTGAAAAACTTCACAAAACTTGCATGATTCTATCTTGAAAGTAGCTCTTATGATTTCTTGATTGATTGCTCAAAGGTATATTTTAAAAGACTCAAACAATCCTGTTTATATAGAGAATTGTTCTAACAACTGGTTTAATTAATCTGTTAAAACAATCTTTTAATCTGTTAAAAGTCTTGAATTAATCTATTAAAACTTCTTTTAATCTGTTAAAATGTTCTTGATCATTTTCCAGATTTGTTTTAACTGATGCAACATCATTTCAATCGATTAAAACACTTTGTAAGAAATCCCTGAAGTTGTTTTAATCGATTAATTCGCCTTTTAATCGATTAAAATATTGCCAAATGTTTTCATAAAACTTTCTAAGTGATTTTAACTGATAACAATCTGTTTTAATCGATTAAAACACTTTGGAAAAAATCTCTTAGTTGTTTTAATCGATTATTTCACATTTTAATCAATTAAAATCCTGTCAAATAGTTTCATAAAACATTCTAAGTCATTTTAACTAATAACACATTGATTAAAATCCTGGCAGAACTTCTTTCAACACCTTTCAAGTGGTTTTAATCGATTAATTCGCATTTACATCGATTAAAATACTGACAAAATATATTTCAAAATACTTCAAGTTATTTTAATCGATTATTTCGAGTTTGTATCGATTAAAATACTGCTAGAAAATTTTTCAAAACATCTTAAGTCATTTTAATCGATTATTTCGATTCTACATAAGTTAAAATACTAGCAGAAGGTTTTCAAAGACTCCTTTAATGAAAACAATCGATTAATTTGAAGATATATCGATTAAAACAATTCCAGTGTATGTTTTAAAAGGTTTCAATCAATTATTTTGAAAACCTATCAGTTAAAAACCTGTTATGTAAGTGTTAAGAGCATTTTAACTATAAAGCTCATATAATATCAGTTAAAACAATTTACTTAAAAACCATTTAACCGATTAGTTTGGTTTTTAACAGATTAAACACGTTTAGAGGCATTTGCAAAATCTTTTAAATGATGAAACCTCATGCAGCAGAGAGATATGAATTATTATACCTATGTATAGATGCAGACTCACTAATCACTCTACCCTTTTAACCAAGTAACCTTTAACTTCAGCAGAATAGCCTTTGACTTCATATGACTTCATCAAATCAACAAGATCTTCGTTCATCAAATGATTCAATAAGATCTTCATCACTTTCAGTCAGGAATTCTTGTCTTCCTTCATCGTCGGAGATCCACCCTTCAATGGAATTGGGACGAGGATGAAAAGTAGGAGCGAATCTTCTCCTTGTTGGGATCTTACTACGAGATGATGAAGCCATTTAGATTAGAAAGAGAGGAAGATGAACAAGTTTTTGAGAAGAAGAAGGTTTTGAGGAGACAAGAGAGCTTGAATGAGTGTAGAATGTTTTGATTCAAGGTTTGGAGGTGTGTAGATGTGAATTGAAGCCTTCCTATATATAGAGAAACATCCTAACGGTCATAAACGGCTAGTTGGAGGAGAATTGGAGCACCTCGGAAGCAATGAACACATTTTTAAAATAAAATGCGAGTCTAAACCATCTTTTCGCGACCACTCGCATAAACGTTCGAGATGTCCCTAGACGTCGGAACGGACGGCGGCGACAGATGGCGACTCCATTGGGGAAGCTAGAGAGTTGATCCCATTTAGTGACCGATAAATTCAAACTAAGTAAATATTTGAAATTACGCCTTTACTCTTCGTTGTATGTTTTATTGTATGGCTTTAATAACAGCTGTATGATTATTTTCTGGAATTTGTCTGAAATATAAACTGTACACAAAAACCCTTGCACACTACAGTCCCTCTATACCTAGGGGCAAGAGTGAATACCTATAGGGAGTGGGTGGCAGATACGACCGGCTTGTTGGCACACGGGGCTACAACCGTTGTCGGAAAACCACTAACTCAAGGTGATAACTCTCTTCTTTCGGTCCAAGGATGTCGACACGGAGTTCCGTGCATGACCCGAGGACTGAGAGATTGAGAGGTCCCTATAATGGGGGCACCTGGGGGACCTTTGGCCTTGGTAAGAACAGTTTAGAACCACATAAACCAAGAACGTTTCTGCAGGAAAACCCCACCTCGAAAATAGCGTGGCTCTGCTCGTGGATGAGTGAATTGTGTGTGCATTCGTTTGCTGCATTTGTATTGATGCATTAGCATAGGGTAATCATACAACAACAAAAAATACAACAGACAAAAATAGTAAAAATCCTAAAAAACCATAAAAGTGATAAGAATAATCAACTTTATCTCGGACAGTCTTCAGTTAAACTAGCCTGGTTTCAGGTTCTTTGTAAGCTAAGTAGCCACGTTGACCGACAGAAGAGATAGAGGGTCATAAAAAATATAAAAACAATTCAAAGCCATAAAAATACCTCTTACAAAATAAAAAGATTTTTGACAAAGTCATATCATTCATACCACATCATCCAATAAGTGGTAAAACTAAGAGAAAATAAATGCAGCATGCATACACATCATTTTAATAAACATCCACAAAATGGGTCTTAGGAGCGTTTCTTGGGAAAATTTCTAGGCCAAATCCCCTTTGGGCTTTTCAACTTGGTTCTTCACCTTTTTCTCTTCGTTTTGATATGTTGTACGTCCAAATCGGACATCCCAGTCAAAAGTTATCCCACTTTCAATATTTGTCGTCATAAAAAGTATTTTTGTAGTGCATGCATAAAACACATTTATTATAGGATGCATTAGATATCCTTAGATAATAGAAAAAGATATAAGTGCGCTAAGGTATGATGGTAACCTTTTGAAAAAAAAGGGAACCATTACACCAAGGTGGGTATGGTACTCCTTAAAGCATAAGCTTTTAGGAAAACACCAAAGCTATGGTCTAAGGCATATCTATCCCACACTGATCATTCATAAAAAATAATAATAATGAAAATCTTTAAATCATTTAGAAAGTGGCTGGTCTTCTCCCTGTCCGCACTCACGCTTAAAAATCCAAAAGGATGGAACAATTAGAGGAGCAAAATCTGAAACTCACCACCGAGATTAACTCTCTAAGGGAACAAATGGCACAAATGATGGCAATAATGCGTCAACAACATCTCCGCAAAGAGGGTCCTCACAGTGAACATGCCTCCCACCATGAGGAAGAAGAGGAACCCATCTTTGAGCATGAACAGGGAGTTCATGTCCAGTCTGACAAGAAGGCAATACACATCAATACTCCTGAGGTTTCCAAGCAACAGATTACTGCCCTCGAAGAGAGATTAAGGGCCATGGAGGGAGATGATTTCGATATTAAAGAAGCAGCTAACATGTGCCTCGTAAAGAACATTCAATTTCCCCCCAAGTTCAAGGTTCCAGATTTCCCAAAATACAGGGAAATGACCTGTCCCAAGATCCACCTTACAATGTATTGTCGTAAGATGGCTCCATATGCCAATAATGAGAAACTCCTAATTCACTGCTTTCAGGAAAGCTTGGCCAATTCGGCCTTGAGTTGGTATATGCAGTTAGAATGGGGATAAGTCCAAGCCTGGAGACAACTGGCAGATGCCTTCCTTTGCTGTTACAAGTACAACATCGATCTGACTCCGGATAGGTCAGATCTACAAGCTCTGAATAAAAGAAACGACGAACCCTTCAAGGCATTTGCTCAGCGTTGGAGGGAATTAGCAGCCCAAGTAGAACCTCCTCTATCCGACAAAGAAACCATATCCATATTCATCAATTCGTTGACGGACCCCTATTATGATAAGATGATAGGGAACACATCAACCCTTTTCGCAGATGTGGTAACCGTCGGTGAAAGAATAGAGCAAGGACTGAAAAGCGGAAGGATTGCACAACCTTCCTCTTCTAATGCATCATTCAACAAGCCTTTGGCCAGAAGAAGGAAGGAAGCGTAAATTCCATCAACCTTGCTACTCCTTCTCCCTCTTTGCCACCAGCTGGGCAGTCACGCAGACAAGAGAAGAAATTCACCCCCATTCCAACCTCTTATGGGAGTCTGTTGCCAAAGCTGTTAGAGGCCAAGCTCCTAACACATATCCCTCTGAAGAAGAAAGATTCACCTTACCCCGGTTGGTACAAGCTCAACGAAAAATGTGATTACCACTCCGGCGCTCCTGGGCATTCCGTGGAAGATTGCATCAACTTAAAATATAGGGTTGAAGAATTATTGAATGTCGGGTGGATTACTTTCAATGCTCCCGACCCTTAGGTGGACGACACACCTCTGTCTCAACTAGAAAGACAGGGAAGACCAGCTGATTAGGGCTCCACATAAAAAAAATATAAATATATAAAAAGTATAAATAAATAAATAAAATATTAAAAATCTTCCAATGCATCTCTCGCGGTCTCTGCTTGTGGCCGCGAGATCTTTTAATTAAAGGGGCTCTGTATATATTTCTCCTTTCATCAATACAATGAGGCATTTTTCATAATATTCATATTCTCCTCATTCTTTTCTCTCTCATTCCAAAATAATTAAATAAAATCTAAACCCAAATAAGGACCATATAAACAGTCATGTCTGGGATTGAAAACTCTCTGTGGGATCTGAAAGCCGGAGGCGAATGGATTGAGTCAGACGGTGAGGAGGGGACCATTTCCCCGGACATGCAAAGACTGTTGGAAAATAAGCTCAATTGATACAGCCCCATCAAGAAAAAACTTAGGCCATCGATTTGGGACAAAGAGATAATAAGAAAGAAGTAAATATCAATACCCAAATTGATAATGTCAGGGAAGGGGCAATAACACCTTTGCGTTTATTCATGCCTCGTCGTTTCCCTTATACATCAGATAAAGTTGTACTATGGAGATACACAGAAGAATCGTCTGTCAATGAAGATATTTCTAATATACCCGGCATTGGGGGCATGTCGCCGCCGTCAAAACGAGGCGGTCGGAGCGACGTGATGGTTTCGACTTTCCATTTTTCGCGTTTTTATTGGTGTGGTTACAACGCCTTTAGGTTGTCCGATAACCGGGCTGAACCTAGGGGCGAGGTTTTCATAAAGGCGTTCTTGGATTATCCGATAACCGGGCTAAACCAAGAACTAGTTTTTGAAGGGTTCTTTTGGAGTCGCCATCGACGTTTTTACTGGAAACATCGGAAAAGGAGTTAAAAGGCGTTGGTTTTCGAAAAACCAAATTTGGTCATTAGAACCAGAGTTGTGTAAGGGAGTTAGTTACGTGTAAGGGAAGTGTTAGTTCCCTTACGATGCCCCTTTCGAGTTCCCTATGATGGGCTAGCTACTTTGGATAAATAAATAAACAGGTGAAAAATACGCTTTCTATTGCATAATTATGACTACATGGCCCTAGTTTCTATTGCATAATTTAAAATTAAAGCGATAAAGTAGAGAGAGAGAGAGAATGTAGAAACCTCCGAAGCAAGCTTTCTATTAATCTTTTGCAATTAGGGTGCTTTTTGGCAGCCCTATACTCTTTATAGCGCCGGAACTACTCAAAAACGCTATAAAATACTCTAGAAAACTCTCAGAAACTTCAGAAATGCTTTGGAGGGGTTCTAGAAAGAGAATTTGAAGAAATATCTAGAGAGAGAGTAGAAGAACTGTGGGAAATGAGGGGAATGACACTCCTATTTATAGGGATTCGCGCCTATCAGGTCGAGACGGGTCGTCTCGTATGACAAGGTCGAGACGGCCGTCTCGCCATTCGAGACAGCGATCTCGCCATTCGCGAGTGGTGAGACGGCCGTCTCGCCAAATGAGATGGCGGTCTCACCATTTGCGCAAGGCGAGATGGCGGTCTCGAATCCGAGACGGCGGTCTCGACCTTAAAAGGCGAAAATCCTTATTTTTTGGCCAAAAATCCCTACTATCCTAGTATGGGGCCTAATAGTCTCTCCTAATGGCTTCTTAGGCTTCATCCATCTTTGAAAAGGAGGTCTTCTGGTCTTTATTATGAGGCCGGGCAAGATTTGGGGTCTACAGGGCACAACGAGAAGCGAAAGAATTTATTCCCCCAAGGAGCTACAAGATAATGCTCCTAAAAACAAAGGAAAAACTAAAGAAACCTAAGAGAAAAAAAAGAATCCAAGGGGAAGATTAAGTAGACCTTGGATTCACGGTGCTAGGGTAGTTTCTTCAACGCTCCACTGAAAAATCAAAGTCGTGGTAGACGACAAGTTGATCATGGTTCAAGTTAAAGACTACATTCGAATCAGCGAGCCGTCCACCATACCATATATGGATGCGGCTGAAGAGGGCATTTGAAAATATGGAAAGACTTCTTAGAAATATAAAATTGATGAAGAGATATGGATACAGCTCAGGACAAGGGAGCCATCAAACTTTAAGGGTGATCCTTTAAAGTACGACCCTACAAAAGATCAAGTCTTATAAAGAAAAGAGAATTCTCCCCTCCATACCTTAAAGACGATCTTCCGAAAAGGAGGGATATTAGCATCAAGGGTAACGTTAGTCATTAGATGTCCTTTTTCCGATTCTAAGGGATGTAAACTCAATGACTATTAGAAATCACTCCTCGGGGTGTGCCCGACCCCCGAGCATCTTTAGGGCACACATTTCCCTTTGAATTACAAAAGAATGCTATTCTTACTATCTACTTCTCTTCTTGTTAATTATGTCTATACCCCATTAAATAACCATGTTTAGACAAACATTTTAAAATGCTTCAAAATAATCAAAGCACTATAAACAAAATAAAGTCCGCTAGGTATCCCAAAAATGGAAAAGGGGAACCTAGACAAAAGTTAGGACATAACACAATATCCTAGGCTGAAAACCCAAAAGGGTGGACTAGGAAAGTTAATCAGTCACAAATCGGTGCCATAAAGTAATCAGTTGAAGACGCCACCTCATTAAAAGAAAACCTTTGTTTAAACTAGCCTAAACACCGACCAACCTTGGCTAGCCATTCTTACAGAAACTATTATTTCATAAAAAATCTCACTAAAACACAAGCCTTTGCAATAAATCCCTTTCTTTCTATTCTCTTGACCCTTCACCATAAAGCATTTAAGTAATTGACTTGGAAATGTGGAAATATAGTGATCAATAGGAGAATTGAAATCCCTAAGGAAAGGA
This sequence comes from Sphenostylis stenocarpa, assembly GCA_963425845.1. Lineage (NCBI taxonomy): Eukaryota > Viridiplantae > Streptophyta > Magnoliopsida > Fabales > Fabaceae > Sphenostylis > Sphenostylis stenocarpa. The sequence goes on from OY731406.1 coordinate 40,763,364, forward strand.
AGAGGGGCATTCACATGGCAATTGCTCTACATTCAAAATGATTACTCTTCGGTTGTAGCAAAAATCCGAGACGGCAAATCGGTACAGCTAATCATGTTGACAAAAGCACAGGATGATGGGAGCAAAATTAATAGAAGCCGAACGGGTTCAAAGCCGATATGACCAGCTAAACCTTATTCAAGAAAAACGGCTAAATATTATATGTCACGGACAAGCCTATCAAAGGAAAATAAAAAAGGCTTACGAAAAAGGTCAACCCTCATATTTACCATAAGAAGGATTTAATGGTAAATAAGTTGCTTCTAGCCCAGAATAATAAAATTGGGAAGTGAACAACAAACTATGAAAGACCCTTCGTGGTCAAATGAGCTTTCTTGGGAGGAGCTCTTATTCTCGCCGATATGAATGGAAAAGAACTTCGATACCTAATCAACTCCGATACAGTGAAGAAGTATTATGCTTGAAGACATTGCTCAAGACCCGTCAGGAATGAAAACCCGCAAAGGGCATCCCTGGGCAAAAGATAGGGTCTATATCCCTCGCTAGGATATGCCCTAGGCAAAAAGTAGAGGTAATAAAAAATAATAAAAAATAAAAAATAAAAATAAAAATAAAAAATTAAGAGCAATGGTTACCTCAGTCGAAAACTGAAAGGCGGCTAAGGTAACATTCTTCCAGAAGCAAGCAGTCTGCATAGTCTTCACTCTGAGCTCAGGCATCTCAACTGAAGCAATTAGGAGAACCAGGGGGGCAGATATCATAGACATGACTGTTTAAGCCTATACAGTATAACCAACCCTGACCACCCATTCTTCTAAAAACCCTTGAAATCCTTCTATAAAAGAAATAAACTTTTGCTTATTTATCAATAAAATTCCCTTTCATTTCCTTTCTCTTGACCAAATATTATGGAAATGCCTCTTTATTGATAAATCATAAATATGCGAAAAGACCTTTAATCAAAGATCAAGCATGCATCTAAAAAAGGGAAGCATAAAAAATAATAAAAGAATAAATTCCTGCTAGGATATTCTTAGGAAAAAACTAAGGTAGCCTACTAGATTGGAAACCCCAAAAGAACGATTTAGGCAAAAGATAAGGTAAAAGTCCCCTAAGATATTCTAGGCAAAAATTTAGGCAGCCCGCTAGATCAAAAACCCGTAAAGGGCGGTCTAGGCAAAAGATAGGGTCAAAACCAAGAGATGAATAAAAGAGGAGTCCATCATCATGGTCATAAAGGAAGGAGCCCATCAGCGTATTTATAAGAAGTCAACGGGAGAAGGCCCGTCACTTTCTAAATGCATCAAAAATAAATAAATAAATAGATTGCATCTAGAACATCCAGACACAAAGTAGTTGCACAATACGACTTTGTCAAAATCAAGGAAAAAATAATTTTCTTTAAATAAAAATAATAAACATGCATATAAGGAGGCTAGGCTCCATACTTGTGATTGAAAACAGGAGGCACCAGAATCCAATCTCCATATGAAAATCAAAATCGCAAAAGAAAAGGCGAAATTAAAACCATTTCAGCAGAATAAAGAGCTTCAAGGAAACTAGCTCTAACCTTCTACCCCAATAAACGAAGGTACACCGGAAAAAGGCCAAAGGAAATGCTCGATAATCCCCAAACGGATCCTTGCCTACTCCAAAGGCAAAACAAAAATTACTTCATGACTCAGCATCACCACATGAGTCATCAAAAAGAGTCATTTGAAGCTTTAATCAACATCATTCCATCCAAGAAAAAGGAAGCCATCAACATAGAAAAGCCAACGGAAAGGCTTGATCATCCCCAAGCGGATCCTTGCCTACTCCAGAGGCAAAACAAAAAATATTACCTCACGACTCAACTTCATCACCACATGAGTCATCAAGCAAACTCATCCAGAATCTCCGCCACTTCCCCAAAGGAGAATAAGGACTACACAAAGATCAACCAAAGAAGATATTGAGTCAAGATCTCCATATCCCCAGGGGTTCAACAAAAAGAAAGAAAAGAAAAATCTTTCATTCCCCAATAGAGGCACAAAAAAAAGGCCGAATAAATATCTCCAAGTAGAGCATTTCAGAAAAATTTACAAAACGGGGAAAACAAGAAAATTCCCATCCTCCAGTTCAATAAAGAGCTTCACAAAGCCAGGAGCCAAGACTCCGTTATAAAAATCAAATCAAAATTGAATCCCCAGGAAGCCAACAAACTCCTCGGGGAATCGCGAAAAGAAAAAAAGAAAAAAAAGAAAATCTCTTCATCCCCAACAGATAATAAAAAGCCTGCGTGCATAAAAGAAAAAAGGAGCACGCATTTAAGAAAGTCAAATTTTCAAAATTGCGAAAAAAGAGATAAAATCATGAGAAAAGGGTAAAAACCCATTCCCCAGCGGAATAAGAGCATAGGCAAAGCCAACTCAAAATAGCAGCATCCAACAAGGAGTCAAAAACTCCATTCCTCCCTAGGGGGCAAGTCAAAATAGATCTCCGGGAAAGCGATCAAATCCCCGGTGGATCACCAAAAAGAAAACTATCCCCAGTGAGCCTATTAGCAAAGGCAAAACTACAAATTTATATCCTCAGGGAGTTAATTACCTATAACGCCCAATATGGATATCCCCAGTGGAATGCAAAGCCTTCACTTCCAATGAAGCCTATGCCTACTCAGAGGCAAGCAAAGAGCCAATATCCCCAGGAAACGACAAATCAACCTATGCAAGAGGCAATACAAGCCTAAAGCATAAAGCCTTCATCAGTGAAGCATCTACCTACATAAAGAGGCACAATAATAAAAAAAATCCCCAATGGATTCCTGCCTAAATAAAAGGCAATCAACAAATAAACCCTGACAAAGAAATACGTCAGATGCCCAAATAAGAGGCAACAAACAAATCATCCCCGGCATGACCGGATGGCTAAAAACAAAAAAGCCAAAAACAAAGAATCCCCGCCAAAGCGGGATGGCTAAACAAGAAAAGCCAAAAACAAAGAAATCCCCGGTAGAACCGAATGACTAAAACAGAAAAGTCAAAAAGAAAAATCAATCACTCCCCATGGAATGGGCGCATGATCAGAAACAGTAAGCCGCCAACACATCTCCAAAACCAGATGAGGGTTTGTTAAGAACCTTGCAGAACATTGTTCATACCAGGTAGGGGTAGGTATCCACAAGAGCCTTGTAGAACGGGGTTCGTACCAGGTGGGGGTAGGTACCCACCAGAGCCTTGTAGAATGGGGTTCATACCAGGTGGGGGTAGGTACCCACCAGAGCCTTGCAGAACGGGGTTCGTACCAGGTGGGGGTAGGTACCCACAAGAGCCTTGCAGAACGGGGTTCGTACCAGGTGGGGGTAGGTACCCACAAGAGCCTTGCAGAACGGGGTTCGTACCAGGTGGGGGTAGGTACCCACAAGAGCCTTGTAGAACGGGGTTCGTACTAGGTGGGGGTAGGTACCCACAAGAGCCTTGCAGAACGGGGTTCGTATCAGGTTGGGGTAGGTACCCACAAGAGCCTTGCAGAACGGGGTTCGTACCAGGTGGGGGTAGGTACCCACAAGTGCCTTGCAGAACGGGGTTCGTACCAGGTGGGGGTAGGTACCCACAAGAGCCTTGCAGAATGGGGTTCGCACCAGGTGGGGGTAGGTACTTACCAGAGCCTTGCAGAATGGGGTTCGTACCAGGTGGGGGCAGGTACTCACCAGAGCCTTGCAGAACGGGGTTCGTACCAGGTGGGGGTAGGTACCCACAAGAGCCTTGCACAATGGGGTTCGTACCAGGTGGGGGTAGGTACCCACAAGAGCCTTGCACAATGGGGTTCGTACCAGGTGGGGGTAGGTACCCACAAGAGCCTTGTAGAACGGGGTTCGTACCAGGTGGGGGTAGGTACTCACCAGAGCCTTATAAAATAAGGTTTGTACCGGATAAGGGTAGGTACTCATCAGAATCTAGCAAAATGCAGATTCATACCAGGTGGGGGTAGGTACCCACCAGAGCCTTATAAAATAAGGTTTGTATCGGATGAGGGTAGGTACTCATCAAAATCTAGCAAAATGCAGATTCATACTAGGTGGGGCTAGGTACCCACTAGAGCCTTATAAAATAAGGTTTGTACCGGATGAGGGTAGGTACTCATCAGAATCTAGTAAAATGCATATTCGTACCAGGTGGGGGTAGATACTCATCAGAGCCTTACAAAATGGGTTGCAAAAAACCTTACTTTTATTAGAAGATAGTTCAGTTGTTGAGTACCTCGGAAGTAAGTACCCAAAAAGAACCTTGCAGAACGGGGTTTGTACCAGGTAGGGGTAGGTACCCACAAGAGTTTAGGAAAATACAGACTCATACCAGGTGAGGGTAGGTACTCACCAGAGCCTTGCAGAACAAGGTTTGTACCAGGTGGGGGTAGGTACCCACAAGAGCCTTATGAAATAGGGTTCGTACCAGATGAGGGTAGGTACTCATCAGAATCTAGCGAAAAGCATATTCATACCTGGTGGGGGTAGGTACCCACAAGAGTCTAGTAAAATGCAGACTCATACCTGGTGAGGGTAAGTACTCATCAGAGCCTTATAAAAGAAGGCTCAAACCAGATAGGGGTTGGTACCTATCAAAAATATTTATCATCCGGAGGATCAGCAAACTTCAGCAAAGGAGCATCCGAAGGATGACCAGGCAAAAAGGGTTAACTCCTTCACCTACCAACTAACTTTGTGGGCACATTAGGCCAACAATTGGTCAGGCAGGTGAAGGGGAGGCAGTTGTAGACCCCTAATTTTGCCCGACCTCTCAATAAAGGCCAAGAAGACTTCCTATCTGAAGATAAAGCTTCGATGGACGTCTATCGGCATCAATCGATGTCCGAATAAAGAAAGGAAAGCTTCCCGGGAGTCCCAGAACACAAAATCTGGCCAAAACAGTCGAGATGGCCGTCCCAGAAGTCGGGATGGCTGTCCTAACCAGCCCAGATGGCCGTCCCACATGCCAGACGACCGTCTCAGCCAATTTTGTTGCTTGGGACGGCCGTCCCATATCCCAGACTGCCGTCCCGAGCTGCGAGGCTGCGAAAACTATAAATAGGAAGCTCATTTGAGCATTTTTCACACTCCACACTAGTGCAAAAAGGGGCTTTTACGTCAGGTATTTAGGGCTTTTTATGTCGTATTTAAGTCCGACGTTAAAGCGGGAGACGTAAATTTATGTCGGACCCTTTTGCCCGACGTAGATTTACGTCAGTTATCAAGATCCGACGTAGATTTACAATAAACAGACGTAAAAACCTTTTCAATTTTAAAAAAAAAACAGAAAATTTACGTCGTATATGGTATACGCGACGTAAATTTACGTCGCATATACCAATACGCGACGTAAATTTACGTCGCATATACCAATACGCGACGTAAATTTACGTCACGTATACCATATGCGACATAAATTTACGTCGCATATACCAATATGCGACGTAAATTTACTGTTTTTTTTTTAAATTGGGTTTATTTATTCTGTTTTACAACTAAAACCTGCAAATAGTAATCCAGACAGTCCAGAGGTTCAGTTTTCTTTAGCTAGTAAATTAAAAATATAATATTATAAAATTCAAACTACATAATAAAACAATATAATACAAACATACAAACTAAAAAATCTATTACAAACTAAGCTACCTATACAAACTAAACTAAACTACATAATACACACAATATAATATGAACAAGAACTTAAAAAATAATGTACTAGAATTGTTGAACAAAAAATTTTGCCCATTGTTCTCTAATTTCGTAATCTCGCATTCTCATAATGGAGATGGATCTTGAAATACCTGAAACATGAATTTGACTCTTGTAAGCATGCAACATGAATAAAGTTAAATAAACTTAACTAATGTTAAAAGTAATTACCTCCGTCCAAGAATCAATTAAACCCGCACAAACTATGGCTCTCATCCAATACATTACATAATAACCACATTCAAACGAGTCAGTTTGCTTATTACACTGAAATGATGAAAAAAACATAATATTATTTTCAAAATTGAAATACAAACAATAATTATGGTATTCACTTATATAAATAAGTTTCTAACCTTAGGATAAATGAACTGCAAAGTCTTTGTTCTAGGTTTTCCACTTAGAACATTAGTTCCAGATACGATTCTAAGTGAAAAAAAGTCATATATTATTCAATATGTATTCACAATTTAAAAACATAATTAATGAATAAAAGATAAAGTTACCCTTGTAATAAGCTTTTCATTTCTTGACTTGGTTTCCGATGTAATGAACAAAACCACACCACAGTGTAATCCCTGGGCACGATTACAATTAACTCGCCAATGGGACCTACATTGTATGACATAAAAATTAGTTACAAAAATATAAATTAAAATACAAATTAAAATATTAACCCTTCAATGTATGGAGCCAAATATATATGTCTTCTTGAGTCACTCATCCATGTTTGCATATATTGTTGGATTCCAACCTTTGTATTTCCGCATTTTTGGATGGATTGAGGCTCAATAAATCCGTACACTTCGGATTTTTCTTGTTCCACACTCAAATTGTCAAGGTACCTAAAACAATTAATTATAAGTTGAATATAATTATTATAATCTTAGAAACATAAATGAAAATGACTTACATTGCCCACAATTGTATGATGGAAATGTTTAACATGCAATTTCCCCAAAGAATTTCTAAAGCATCGGGCAAGGAAATGTACAATGGAACACTGGAATTGTCAATTCCAAACACTCTAACATCCCATTGTATCCGACATGGTCTCTTCCTCAACCGTGGTAATACGGCTAACAACATAGAGATGGGATCATCATCACATTCTGTCAGATCCTCATCAATAATATGTTGTTTTTTATGCTTTGCACGACGCAAGTCCTCCTAAACAAATGATAACAATTAATTAAACATTTATATAATTATAATACTAGAAAAGAGTAAATAGACAATATGTATATATATATATATATATATATATATATATACCTTGGTCTCGTGGCCGATAGTGGCATAACCAAACGTCTTGGCCAAGCCAAGAATGTCTCGCTTGCCTGCCCCACTAATTGAATCTCTTCATTAGGAAAAGGCACTCGGAGCATTAGCATCATGAACTTCATCAACTACTACTCGTGTCCAGCCCGGCCGTAGAGGGACACCATGGATGGTTAAGCCACCCTCAAAAACTCGACCAACAGACCACTAGACGCGGGGGTCATCTTCAACATATAACTCACACTAGTGTGATGCATCAGTCCGAGTATATTCTCCTGAAGGATCAACAGTAGTAGCAAGCACAACTCCCTTTAGTGCCGACTCGAACAATATCATGTTCAATTGTTTGAGGTGTTCCTTGAGTCTCGTTGATCGAGAGCGGCGAGAGATTCAATTTTCTCATCAAACTCTTGCTGCAAGGACTCGCCTTATTTGATTTAACTTTTCTTCAAACCGCATCTCCATTTTATGCAAGGCCTCCTGGCCGCAAGAGTCAGCAGTGGTCCTTCGTGATGTTGGACCAAAGTAATCACGAAGGCCCCAGTGTTCCACCAGCACCACGCACACGTCCCGAGTAATCTGGTTTTCCTATGGCTATCGCCAATATATCTTGTCGACCATGAGGAATAAATGATCCTTGGCCGGTCTCGCTCAACTAAATCATCCTACAACACATTAACAATAATTAAGTCATACACTAACTTTCAAATTAGAATCAATTCAAATTGACATTATAACTTACAATTTTCTCGAGCAATGATTCGTGCAGTACTCGGAAGTCATTTGTCCATCGATTTTGTCCGGCTGCCTTCCACATCTCGATAGCGAGGGGTGGAGATGCAAGGTCGTAGAATCAACTCCTGCCGACTCTTCTCTCGGATTTCATGAGACGTTGCTCCAATAATGCATACCCTCCTCGTGACAATACATGGGGTGCATCATTCAACCTCTCGATGTTGTTGGGCACTTGTCTTTTATCCTCGCCAAGAGGGGTCCATTCGGCCGGCACAAAACCGTAACCAATCCTCCTCACTAATTTGATACTTTACACAGGGAGATTCATCTCGAAACTTTCCAAATACATACTCCCTTGTCAAGAAAGTCTTAAAGTCCCTCCATCTAATGGCAATGGAGGATAAAATCTTCTTCCTCATCACCTCGATGTTAGGAACATCAAAATTTTGCTGTGAAATGACCAATAAATGTTAAATTCAATTAATAATGATATATAAATTATTCAACAAATATAGAAATACCCGAACATCCTGCCACATGAGGTTCTTCTCGGTTTCCTCAACATCATCCCAAGATGGAGTAGTAATCGGAACATGGTGTCGAGCTAGTAGTCCCAAATAGCTCTTAAACTTAGCAAGCATTTGGGCCGGATGCCTTACCGTAACGTGGATCAACTTCAACTTGAGTTTTCTCTCTAGCTACCCTCCTTGCCGTCAACCCCTTTAACCGAGTGACAGATCTACCTTTATCACCACTTCCGCTCCTCGCCACCGCCACTACCACTACCAGCACTAGCTGTGCAATCCGACATATCCCGAAAAACAAAACAATATTAAGTCAACATACTTTATAAGTTTGAATAAAAAGAACTAGAAAATGTTAAGATAAACACCTATTATGTTGGTATGTTTTCCCATATCCCTTCATCATGATCACTTCGAATTGCATGTATGTCATCAACTTCATTATCAACTATGTCATCAAATGGTCTACTTGAAAATGAAGGTGTTTCATGTATATCTAGAGACTCATCTTCATGAATTCCGTGCATGTTTCTTCCTTCTAGGATAATTGACCATCTCTCATTACATGGATCCTTGACATAAAATATTTGTCTCGCTTGATATGCCAAAATAAAAGGTTCATCCTTATACCCAACTTTACTCAAATCAACCAAAGTAAATCCTAGGTCATCTCGTTCACACACCCGTATTCCCTTCAACCCATTTACACTTGAAGACAGGCACCCTAAAAGTAACATAATCAATTTCCCATATCTCTTGTATGACCCCAAAATAACTCATAGAAGCTGTGATAGGATTTTTGTCTTTAGAACTAGAAAATGCATAGATTCGAGCTTGAATTGTGACCCCACTATTTTGTACTCTACCTTTATCATCTTCTATTTTTGAGTAGAAACAATAGTTATTAATGTCATACCCACCAAATGTAATGACATCACTATTAGGCCCACAAGCAAGTCTCAGAAGTGTTTCTGAAGCATTAATATCAACATATACCCTTTTTTTAAACCAAGAAAGGAAACTTTTGTTATGTTCATTCAATACCCATTTTTCATTCATTCGTGGATGTGTTGCCTTTATTTCAGCTTATGTGTTGTGATATGTAAGGGATTACATCATCGGTGTTGTTCAATATGTATAAATGTGCTTGGTCAACTTCTTTCCGACTAACATTTTTAATCTTCAAATTTCGAGTACCCTTACCTTCACATCTTCCATCATGTCTCATCTTAGGAATACCTATTGGTTCCGATTTTGACATGTATCCTTGACAAAACTCAATGGCTTCTTCTCGCAATGTACCTTTCCACAATAGAAGCTTCTGGCTCTGTACTCGATTCTTCACATATCCTTTTAAGATCTTCATGTATCTCTCAACAGGATACATCCATCTAAGAAAAATTGGACCACATAACCGAATTTCCCTTACCAAATGGACTATCAAATGCACCATGATATCAAAAAATGAAGGGGGAAAATACATTTCTAACCGGCACACTATCACAATTGCTTCATTTTCTAATTCATCTAACTTTTTTGGATCAATTACCTTTTTACAAATGGCGTTGAAAAACAAACATAACCGAGTAATAGCAATTCTAACGTAAGTTGGTAAGATGTTTCGAATAGCCACTGGTAAAAGTTGTTGCATCAACACATGACAATCATGAGACTTTAAACCAACTAATTTCAACTCTTGCATAGACACAAGACTCTTAACATTTGAGGAGTATCCTTGTGGCACTTTGACCTCACGTAAACACTCACAAAAGCTTCTCTTTTCTTTCTTTGATAGAGTATGACAAGCCTGGAGGTAAGTAAGTGCGTTTCCAACCGATTGTGGATGTAATTCGAACGTATACCCATGTCTCGCCAAATCTTGTCTTGCTTTTATTCCATCTTTTGTCTTTCCTTTTATGTTAAGCAATGTCCCAATTATACTATCACAAACATTTTTTTCAACATGCATCACATCTATACAAAGTGTCTAACTTCCAACTTACACCAATAAGGAAGATTGAAGAATATAGATTGTTTCTTCCAAATGTTTTTCTCAGTGGATTTCTTTTGGGTCTTTCCAAACACAATATTAATATTTTTCACTTGTTCATATATTTGTTCACCATTGCGTGGTACTGATGCAACTGCATTCTCCTGACATCCATTAAATGCTTTTTTCATTTTACGATATGGATGATTAGCAACTAGAAACTTTCTATGCCTATTGTACGCAGTTTTTTGTCCATGTTTCAATTGGATATAACTTGTGTCTTCTTGACATATAGGACACGCTAAATGACCTTTCACACTATAACCGCTCAAATTACCATATGCTGGAAAATCATTTATAGTACAAAATAACATTGCACGCAACCTGAAATTAACTTCGTGATATGAATCAAATACATCCACTCTCGTTTCCCACAACATTTTCAAATCATCAATTAAAGGACTAAGATATACATCTATGTCATTTCCTGGTTGTCGAGGTCCCGAAATCATCATATATAACATCATATATTTTCTCTTCATGCATAACCAAGGAGGCAAATTGTAAATGATCAACATAACTGGCCATGAACTATGTTTACTACTTAAATTTCCATAAGGATTCATCCCATCTCGTAGCTAATCCAATTCTCAAGTTTCTTGGCTCTGCACCAAATTCTGGAAAGGTTTCATCAATCCTTTTCCATTGTGGAGAATCAGCTTGGATGTCGAAGAAGATTGTCACATTTTCTACCATTTGCATGCCATGTCAAGTTTCTTGCATCTTCTTTTATGGCAAATAATCTTTTAAACCTAGGTATAATTGGCAAATACCATAACACCTTAGCAGGGGGACCATCTACTTCTTCCTCACCACTACTTTCCTCAACTTTGTTTTTGAACCTCGACAAACCACATGTCGGACACATCTTTAATTTAGCAAAATCCTTTCTGTACAATATACAATCATTAGGACATGCATGTATTTTCTTGTACTCTAAACCCATTGGACATAATATCTTCTTTGCCTCATAGTTACGAATAGGTAATGTATTATCTTCAGGAAGCATCTCCTTCAACAACTCCAATAATTCGGTGAAACTTTTATCAGTCCATCCATTTCTTGCTTTTAAAGTAAACAATTTTAAAGTTGCTGATAATCTTGTAAAACTACATCCTATGTACAATTGTTGCGCAAAATCAGATTTCAAAGAATGATATAGATGTGCTTTCATAAAATTTTCTTCACCAATATCACGTATCATATCCTCTAGATTATCATCCATCCCTTCATCAAAATTGTCCGTAGTTGACACAGTTGGGATGTCTAATATTTCTCCATGCCATGTCCATATTGTATAACTCTTAATAATACCATAAACAAACAAGTGATCACGTATATCCTCAAGTTTATGACGAATTTGATTCAAACAACGAACACATGGACAATAATATGTCCCTTTCATAGCTTTTCCATTCTCACTAGCAAATTTCAAAAATTCCTCAACTCCCTTTTCGTATTCTTCACTAATACGACGTGCATTCATCCAACTTCGATTCATATTATGTTATAAAGTTTCGTCACTCCTAAAGATTTAAAAATTATATGTAAAAAAAATTAATATACAAACAACAAATCACGTTCCAACAACAATGGAGTGTGTAAACCGAATGCACTCAAACAAATAAACAAATAATTACATTCCAATAACAATGCAGTGGAGACATTCATACTATAACGTGATTGAGATCCCCAAAAACAATCACGGGACATAGAACACTAACCTCGAGTGTAGACGAAAACTGATTTCAAACTCGATTCCAATCGGGCAGAAAGATCAAGTTCGTCAAATGACACGATAATGTAGATGCTTTTCACTGTAAAACTGCTCGAAAATGGTGTGCAGAGGTAGCTGTTGTCGTCGTTCTCGTCGTCGTTCTCAAAAACCCTGGTTGCGCGAGACGAGGAAGTGGGTCTGGAGGGAAATAAAATAGACTTTTTACGTCGCATACTGGGATGTGCGACGTAAAATTTTTGTCCCATATTTACAAAATTGCCACCGCGTTTTATTTACGTCGAATATACATGCATGCGACGACAATTGGGTGACGTAAAAGCCCTATTCTGCACTAGTGCCAGATACTTGTCTTCTCTCCCTCTTTCAAATGAACTCTCTGATTGCCTAAAAAGGTAACAATCGGTTAAGGAAGATTCTTCCAGCATTCGATTCTTCTTAAAATTTTGGTAGAGTCGATCTTGTATTCGGGGAGGAGAGTCTTTGTAGAGCGGGGGATTGCCAAAACGCATCCTCACAGTTAAAGATTTGCAATAAAGAGCTTGCTACGGAGGTTCTTTTCACTTCTCTTCTCTTTTATTGCTTTTTTTATTGCTTTATGTATGCAATAGAAAAATCATGTAGATAGCCATTTTTAAATATTGTATAAATAAAATAGGGTAATAGCGTAATTTCTCGTAATCTTTACTTAATGAATTAATCCGTCATAGGGAACCCGAAAGGGGCGTCGTGGGGTGCTAACACCTTCCCCACACGTAACTAACTCCCATACCTAACTCTGGTTATAATGGCCAAGTTTGGTTTTTATTAAAATCAACGCCTTTTTATCCTTTTCCAATGTTTATGGTCAAAACATTGGTGGCGACTCCATAAGAACCCTTTTTGCGAAAACCTTTCTTTTATTAGAGGATAGTTCAGTTGTTGAGCACCTCGGAAGCAATGAACACATTTTTAAAATAAAACGCGAGTCTAAACCATCTTTTCGCGACCGCTCGCATAAACGTTCGAGATGTCCCTAGACGTCGGAACGGACGGCGGCGACAATGTAAAATACCATTTTCTTCACAATAATTTTCAAAGCATTCATTTTGAAATTCTCCACCATGGTCACTTCTTAACACCTTAATTCTTAAGTCTTTCTCATTTTGGATTTGGTTGGCAAACTTCCTAAAGACCTTTAAAGCTTCACTTTTTAATGTTAAGAAAAATGTCCAAGTATATCTAGAAAAATCATGAACAATTACAAGAGCATAGTAATTTCCACCAAAAATTTTTATTCTAGATGGACCAAATATATCTAAATGTAAAAGTTCTAAAGGTTTTGATGTGGAAATAACATTCTTAGATTTAAAGGATGATTTCACTTGTTTACCTTTTTGACATGCATCACATAATCTATCTTTTTCAAATTTTAACTTAGGCAAATCAACAACTAAGTCCTTTGATATTAGTTTGTTTAATTGATGCATGTTTATATGAGCCGCTCTCTTATGCCATAACCATGAATTTTCTTCCTTAGCAACTAAGCATGTTATACTAGTGTTTGGTACACAATCCAAATCAATCAAATAGATATTATTATGCCTAATGCCTTTCAATACTATATTTTCAGAATCCTTTAAATGAATGGTGCAAAACTTACTTTCAAATATTAGCTTGAATCCTTTATCACAAAGTTGACTTATACTTAGGAGATTATGCTTTAGCCCATCAACAAGAAGCACATCCTTTTTCTCCAAAGTATTTTGCACCACCAATGTTTCCGGTTCCAAGTATTCTTCCTTTGTTGTTGTCCCCATAGGTTACATATCCTTGTTCTTTAGCTTTGAAACTCACAAACACTAGTGGAAAAATAACTTTCTATGACGGGTTTTTATCACGGTCGTAATCCACCCGTCATAGTATGTGGCGCGGTGGCAATTTTGTAATAAAATCATAAACTTTCTATGTCGGGTAAGTTTTAACCGACATAGTAAGTGGAAAGGTCACTTTCTATGTCGGGTAAAATTTACCCGACATAGAAAGTGAACTTTCTATGTCGGTTAAGTTTTACCCGACATAGAAAGTGAACTTTTTATGTCGGTTAAATTTTAACCGACATAGAAAGTACTTTTTATGTCGGTTAAATTTTTAACCGACATAAAAGTACTTTCTATGTCGGTTGAAATTTAACCGACATAGAAAGTGTATATTAAATAAAAAAATTAAATATATAAGTATATAAATATTTATATATCAAAATATATAAATATATTTGTATTTATATATTTTGTATATAAATATAATTTATTTGTAAGTTATGTATCGGAAATTCATAGTAGTTTAGTGGTTGGAGTATCGGTCTCCAACTCTAAGGTACTGGGTTCGAATCTTGTTAGACACAAATCTCTTAAACAGATAATAAATCCTACCAGTGACAATTTTTGTAGAAAGTCCATTACTTTCTATGTCGGTTCATTACAACCGACATAAAAAGTCATACTTTCTATGACGGTTCATCACAACCGACGTAAAAAGTCATACTTTCTATGACCCCTGTATCTATGTCGCCTCTTTAACCGACATAAAAAGCCTTTTTTGCACTAGTGAAATTTCGTTTTGTCTCCGGTCATATGTCTTGAACATCCACTGTGAAGATACCACATAGACTTCTTGGATTTGGAAGTTTCCTACAAAACAAGAACATGATAATCTTAGGTCCCCATAACTTTTGGGTCCTTGGGGTTAGAGACAATCAAATTATTTCAATATAGGAACCCAAACATATTTTCCTTTAGGAACACCAAAATGTTTAATTCTACACCTATTTGAAGTATGACCATGTTTCATACAATAAAAGCATGCATTAGATGTAATCTTTGAAAATGACACATTTTTAATTTTTGAAGTTTTATTTCCTTTTTCAATCCATACTCTTCTATTTCTATTTTTAGGCTTTTTCAATGAAACATGACAGTTTTCTCTATTTTGAACAATAGCCTTATCCTTATAACTATCACTTAATTCTTTCTTAGCTTTATCAAGCAAGTGGCTAAGTATATCATATTCATACTCTTTACATGAGGCACATGTTATTTCTTTATTATCATTTTCCTCTAAACATGCAATTTTCGTTTTCAAGGATTCCACCTCTTTTTCTGATTTATTCAAACACTTTTTTACTGATTTTTATTCATTTTTCAAGTCCTTAAAAGCAGTAAATAATTCTTCATATGCATTTTGTAAAGCATCATAATCATTTTCATCATCGCTTGAGGAGGAGTCGGAATCACTAAGCTCAAAATCGGAAGAGATGTTGTCATTTGCCATCAAGCAAATGTTTGCTTCAATTTCTGAATCACTTGACTTCGAACTTGAGTCACTATCATCCCAAGCAATGTAGGCTTTCTTTTTTAATAATTTCTTGCCTTTATGATCTTCATTTTTCTTGTTTGGACAATCAGTTTTTACATGTCCTATTTCACCATAACCGTAACATTTAATATTTAAGGAAGTACTTTCTCTTACCTTTCCCTTACCTTTAAAGGGTTGCTTCCCTTTGGTTTTCATGAACTTTGTAAATTTCTTTATCATGAGACTCAAATTTTCATCATCTTCATTTTCCAAGTCTCCTCTTGTTCTTGCTCTTAGAAATTTCAGTTTTGAAGGCAAGGTTTCTCTTTTGGTGTTGGCCTTCTTCATCATTTAGCCTTTCGAGTTCAAGTTCATGTTCTCTCAATTTTCCAAAGAGCGCCGCCATAGACATGGTAGCAAGATTTTGTGACTCTGTGATGGTCGTCACCTTTGGTTACCATTTCCTATCCAAAGATTTAAGAATTTTACACTTAACTCATCAATATCAAAAATTATACCTAGCCCGGTGAGATGGTTCACAATATGTATGAAACGTTTTTGAACGTCAAAAATTGTTTCTCCTTGTTGCATCCGGAACATCTCATATTCTTGAATTAGTGAGTTCTTTCTTGCTCTTTTAACGTCATTGGTACCTTCATGGATTACTCTTAGCATTTCCCACATTTCTTGAGCACTCTTGCAAACGGATATTCTGTAAAACTCATCAAGGGTTAAAGCAGATGAAATTATATTTCTAGCCCTAACATCACATTGGGCTTTTCTATTTTCTTCAGCCTACCATCTAGAATATGGTTTTGGTACCTCTTCTCCGTTTTTAGTAATTTTAGGAATAAAAGGACCGTTTAAAATTGCATCCCAAACACCTCTATCAACAGACTCTAAAAATATTTGCATTCTAACTTTCCAAAAAGGATAATTTTGCCCTGCAAAAAGTGGGGGTCTATTAATAGAAGCACCCTTGGCAAATATTTAATTTAGTCTGGCCATTTTCAAAATTTGAATAACTATCAAAGTAAGCTCTGATACCACTTGTTAGAATCGCACAACAGAATGTTTGTGTTTACGGACAAAAACCAAGAGGGGGGATGAATTGGTTTCTTAAACAAAAATTAGGGTTTTAAAATTTTCTCCAAATTTCACCGATTAAAATGTTGTGTAAAGTAAATAGATAAGGGAAAGAGTATTACACAGTTGATTTATACTGGTTCTGATCAAAAGACCCTACGTCCAATTGCTAATCACTCAAAAAGAGGATTAACGCTTTCACTATAATCACAGTTTACAAATAGATTAGAAATTGAAAAAATAAGGAATAGAAAACACCTCTCTTGAGTCATACAAGAGATGAACACCTCCTTTGAATCCACAAAGGATGAAGAACAGCTTTTCCTAGAGATGGCACAACACATAATCCACCAAGAAACCCACTCAATGATTCTTATCACTTCTAGCCCACACTAGATTTTCAAAAGCCCTTTTTTCTTCCCTACAAAAAGTTCTCTAGCATTCATAGCTCTTAAAATTTTATGAAAAATGTTTGTTAATTTGCAGAGAGCCTTAGAGAACCTTAAGTAGAGAGAATAGGGTCTGGGAATTGGGGATTTTCGAAAACAAAAGAATTGGGAATAGGGTTTTCGAAACTTCGTCCAAATTTGAATTTCAAAACACATAATAGACGCAAATAATCGATTATCTTGAGTGATAATCAATTATTCCAGAGCCATTTTCGCAGGGGAACAAAACTGGCTATCTTGGACTCTAATATTATAGACTTAAAAACATAAAAACAGAGTTATTACATAAGATTACAAGTCTTCAAATTTATAAGTCCTTTATTCTTGAATCATATCAAAATCTACAAGCTTCATATCCTTGTATGTTTAACATCCTGTAGTGTTACGAGAAAGAGCGATCAACACTGTAGAGCGTGGAGGTTGCCAAAAAGCACCTTTCTTTTCCAAGAGCATTAATACAAAGCTTGCTTTGAAGGTTCCTACATTTCCTATCTTATTTTACCGATTTCTTATTACATCTATCTGTGCATTAGCTATTAGGGCCATGTAGTCAACTATTTATATTCCGCAAATGAATAAATAAGGGTAAAAGCATAATTAGAATTCTTTATTGAAAGTGATGAAGTTCTTATTGAATTAGTTTGGGAAAGATCTTGTTGATTTGATGAAGTCAAAAATGAAGTCAAAGGCTACTTTGTGGCAATCAAAGGTCACTTAGATAAAAGGGTAGTAGGATTAGTGAGTCTGCTCTCTGCTTAGGTATAATCATTTTATCTCTCTACTGCATGAGGTTTCTTCATTTAAAAGATTTTACAAATGCCTCTAAAAAATGTTTAAACGGTTAAAAACAAAGTATTTTGATAAAAGGTTTTTTAATTAGCTATTTTAACTAATAGCATATAAGCTTTATCAACTAAAATGTTCTTAACACTTTTGTAACAGGTTTTTAACTGATATGTTTTCGAAATAATCGATTGTTTTCATTAGAAGGATTTTTGAAAACCTTTTGCTAGTATTTTAACTGATATAGAATTGATATAATCGATTAAAATGACTTAGAATTTTTTGAAAAGTGTTCTGGCAGAATTTTAATCGATACAAACTCGAAATAATCGATTAAAACAACTTAGAGTGTTTTGAAAGTTGTTTTGTCAGTATTTTAATCGATACAAATGCGAAATAATTGATTAAAACAACTAAGAGTTTTTTCCAGAACGTTTTAATCGATTAAAACATGCTTGCTATCAGTTAAAATAACTTAGAAAGTTTTATGAAATCTTTTGGCAGAATTATAATCGATTAAAATGCGTTTCAATCGATTAAAATAACTAAGTGAATTTTTTCAAAGTGTTTTAATCGATTAAAATATATTGTTATCAGTTAAAATCACTTAGAAAAGTTTATAAGAATATTTTGCAGTATTTCAATAGATTGAAAGATGAATCAATCGATTAAAACAATTTAGAAGATTTTTTACAAAGAGTTTTAATTGATATAAACGTTGTCGTATTAGTTAAAACACATCTGGAAAATAATCAAGAACATTTTAACAGATTAAAAGAAGTTTTAACAGATTAAAACAAGACTTTTAACAGATTAAAAGATTATTTTAACAGAATAAATAAACCAGCAGTTTTGAAAATCTTCTATATAAACAGAGTTGCTTGAACTTTTTAAAACACATCTTTTGGCAATCAATCAAGCAATCATAAGTGCTACTTTCAAGAGAGAATCGCGCTAGTTCTGTGAAGTTCATTGAAGTTGTTTCTTGAGGCAAAATTGCATTCTTTTGGAGAAGAAACACATACTGCAGAACTGCATAAATCTGGTTTGAGCGTTCTAAGTTTCTTCTATTTGTTTCTTTACTGTATTGTGGGTGCCTGGAATTGTGGGCACTGGTTTCTGTAGCTGGAATTTGGCTGCAGGGTTGGTCAAGAACTAGAATTGGGTTCTTGGTGAAGGTTTAGGTGCAGGAACTGGAATTTTGGTTCTTGTGGTAGATTGAGTGTGAGATTAAAGTTGTAATTTGTAAAACGTTCAATCTAGTGGAACCCAGCTGGAATTTGGCTGGAAACTGGATGTAGCCCTGGGATTGGGTGAACCAGTATAAACCTTGGTTGTATCTTTCTAAACCTTTCTCTTCTTTAATTCTTTGATTGCATTTATTTTGATTGCTTGTTGTGTGTGATTCAAGAACTGGTCAGATTTCTTAATCTTTGAAATAGATAATTTGTTAATTGCAAAAATCTTTCAAAGATCAATTCACCCCCCTTCTTGATCTCAGCCTACTTTTCTAACAATTGGTATCAGAGCAAGGGTCTTGAAAAATACTCAAGGCTTTTGGTCCAAATCTTTAATGGCTGAAAACAAATTACCTTTTTCTGAGGGAGCTTCTATTAATAGACCTCCACTGTTTTGTGGAACAGATTATCCATTTTGGAAGATTAGGATGAAGATCTTTATTGAATCTATTGATAGAAATGTTTGGGATGTAATTGCTAATGGTCCATTAATTACAGAAAAAGAATGGTCTAGTTTAAATGATGAAGAAAATAAAAAAGTTCAAAGTGATTGTACAGCTAAAAACATAATTTCTTTTGCACTAAATATGGATGAGTTTTTAGGGTCTCCCAATGCAAATCTGCCAAGGAAATGTGGGAAGTTCTTGAGGTTACTCATGAGGGAACAACTGATGTAAAAAGAGCCAGAAAACATACTCTCATAAGAGAATATGAGTTGTTTAAAATGCAAACTGGAGAAAGTATTGCAGATGTGCAGAAGCGCTTCATTCATATCATCAATCACCTAATGGTCTTAGGTAAAACTTTTGATAAAGAAGAATTAAATATTAAAGTTCTGAAATGTCTTGACAGGTCATGGCAGCCTAAGGTCACAGCAATCTCAGAATCAAAAGACTTATCCGTCATGACAACAACTTCCTTGTTTGGAAAACTCAGAGAACATGAAATGGAAATTAACAGATTCAATGAGCAAGAAGTCTCTGAGAAAAAGGGTAGAAGTATAGTGAAAGAATTAATGGTTGAGTTCAAGAGGGGGGGTGAATTGAACTTTAAAACTTTTTCGCAAAACTTACTTTCTTTTGGAAGAATGAGTTATCTTTATTCAATTTTTGCAAAGGTAATTTGGTTTAAACACAGCAAGTTTATAGACAGAAAATAAAAGAGATGAAAGAAGAAATTTAACACACAAATTTATACTGGTTCACTCTAATCCAGAGCTACATCCAGTTCTTGACAAACCAGTCAAGTTCCACTAATACCAAGTGAAAATTACAACCAGTAGATACTCGCCAATCTACCCCAAGAACTATCTTGCAAACCCACAAGATAGAATCTTGAAAAACACCCAGTAACCAAATCCAGTTACTGTACCAAGTGCAGATCACAATCCAACCTGCACAATCACACTTTTACAAAAGAGTATGAAAAGAAAAAACCTGGACTTGAAGTTCTAATTGTCCAGAACAAATTCTAACAACACTTTCTCTCTTTGATTGACCACAATTCTGATCACAGCACCTTATGATATGAAAAGATTCTTGAATGCAGAGAAAGTCACGTATGAAAGTTTCACAGATTGATTTCACAAGTTTTCTCAAGTAGTGTGTTGTATATATTTTTCAAAAGATAGATCAATTCTGTATATATAGAGTAAAACATAGAATCAGAACGTTTCATCTGTCAAAAACTGTTTCAGAGAGTCACAAGATCGATTAGTTTGAAGTATAACAGTTTTAGAAGAGACTCTGATCGATTAGAAATGAAGTATGATCGATCAGACCGAGTTATGATCGATTAGAATTAAACTATGATCGATCAGAATACATTTCAATCGATTAAAACATCGATTCAATCGATTGATTTCATTTAAAGTTCCATTCAATCGATTGATTCGAGTTTTTAATGGATTGAAACAGCTTTATGAAAAATGACAGCTCTCTGTTTCAATCGATTGAAAATCATTTCAACAGATTGAAATCCTGCAAACACTTAGTTAAAAAAATAGCCTCTCTGTTTTAACAGATTAAAAATTATTTCAACAGATTGATTTTCCGAAAACTCTTAGACTCGAAAAATAGTCTTTCTGTTTCAACAGATTAAAATTCATTTCAACAGATTAATTTTCCGAAAACTCTTAGACTCGAAAAATAGTCTTTCTCGTTTCAACAGATTAAAAATCATTTCAACAGCATTGATTTTCCGAAAACTCTTAGATCGAAAAAATAGTCTTTC